>JAMLFT010001809.1:0-28637 GCA_026544285.1 Pachyrhizus erosus
CTGTTCCCTGTGGATACGACATTCGTACCTGAAAAGGTACTATATTACAATCGAATCGGTACACTTGCTGAATCAAAAAAAAATATCTAACATACATGTAATGTAAAGATTAATTAAAATTAAAATTAGATGGTGGTCCTGGACAACTACTTGTCTCCTACTAATAAATCTCCAGAAATGTTCTTTTTGTTTTTAGTTTTCCATTAAAAATAAAATGAAGAACATCTTATTTTTATATCAATGCATATCTTTGGCAATTAATATATGCTCCAAGCTATTATATTATACTCAACTATTCAAATCCCAGTTTAAATTGAACAGTTTGTTTTTTTTTGCTGTTTGGTATAGCAGTCTGTTTGATCAAACTAATTGAACAATCTGTGATTAATATTAACTTATTACTTGGAATATGGTCAAGTAATGAGTAGGTTTAGTAGTTCGCAAGAGATCTTAAATCCAAATTTATCCCCACACGCTATCATTGTTCAAAACAACCAAATGTAAATTAGAAAATTTCAATCCCGGACTTCTATTTTTTCGCATTACTCTGACTGTCCGCACACAAACACTGTAGTACTAATTGGAAAAATATATATACCTAACATGTAAGAGATACTTTAAGATGCTAACCTGGAGATTTATCCATGGTTGAACCCCTTTTTCATTTCCTGAAAACAAGGTAATTTGCCAATAATTGAACTTTCAACATAGTTATAGCAACCTATAGTAACCCAATGATGCTATAGTATACATATCAGTCGTCACCAAACAGCCAAGTGAGTATTAACTTCTCCATATGTTTGTGGTCCAATTTTGCTTTACACATTGAATCACATTAGTTTTTTACCTTGTGAAATTTCTTGAACAATTGCTGGAATAGTAATGCCAGAGTATGAATCACCACCAATATAAACTTCATTTGACAAAAACTTTGGATGATCAATCAACCACTACAAAAATTTAAGCATGATTGTAACAATTCAGTTAACTAACAGATTTATCTACAAACAAAACCAAAAAAAGAAAAAAGTGATGATTATGAAATAAAAACAAAAATTTGGATGAACACCTTCCTAAGAAACTGATGTACTTGGTGAACTTGTATCCAGTCGCTTCGTTGAAGCGCAAACTCTGTTGCGGCATAAGTGAAGCCCGTGGAAACAGGCAAGTCCACAAATATAATGCTACTAACCTACTAAGAATAGTTATGATAAGTATTATATACCACTAAATAAGCATAACGAAATTAGTAAATTAAACAAAATATATACCTTGAAGGATCTGATGAAATAAATATAATAAAAACTAAAATATTTATTTTAGGCAACAAAAATATGGATGCATACAGTGCACCTTTGTCCATGAATGTGGCCTCAAGACCAAATTGGGCAAGCTCCCATTATATTCCTCATATTTAAAAGCAAATGGACCTGAAACAAAAGTTACAGCCTAATTAGCTCTTGTTACCAGGTAGATTCACTGTGGGGTACCAAAGTAAAGTGAAAATTGGAAAACAAAGTTGGTGTCACCTATTTCAAAGACAAGGCCAGACAAGGCTGAGCAACCAGGGCCACCGGTGAGCCAAAGCATGAGAGGATCCTCCTCTGGGTTGTTTTCTGACTCAATGAAGTAGTAGAAGGCCTGCACATCCTCCGATTCACCCACTACCACATACCTATTCAACAAATATAACATGTCATGTCCATGAGTTTCAAGAAAATGATTTTAATCGCATAAATTAAGATTTGAAACCATAGGGTTGCTAGCTCAGTATAACTGACCCGGTTTCAAGGACAAAAGGAAGGGGTCCTTCGAATCCAGGAAGAAACTTTACTGTAGAGCCACACCGTGCAAGTTGAAAGAACAACTGTGATAACAGGAGCCAGTAATAAATGAAACTAGAAGGACTGCAACTTGAACTAACCATTCCCATCTTTAATGCTCACTCTCACCCTTTTCTCTGTGAGCATTTCCATGATTTATAGGAGTTTCTTAGTCCTTGATATCATCAGAATTGACGGAGACACTCTTTATTTATTATTAATAATTAAACTAATATTATATTATGTCTTACGCAACATTATTTCTGTCTGATTAGGAATGCAGACCAATCAATTGTTTACTATATTGGGTTTGGGACGGTCGACCTCATTCATGTCATGATTGACTTCGATGGCTAACAAATTGGAAACGCGATTGCTTGCTTGGTTACTAGCTTCGATGGAACCTTGAAACCTTGTTCTATTTAGTCTGCAAAATACTTGAATAATAACAAATAAAAAAATTTATTAATGGACACCCCCGAGATTTCAAAAAAGTGTTACTATGTTATATGGAAAGAAATAGTAGATTAATAGATATCGATAAAGTATTTAAATGAGTGTTCGAAAAAATATTCCTCACAATTAAAGATCTGTTTTAAGCATGTGAACAACAACAACAAGAAAACAGTTCGCAGACACATTTTATTTGTTTTTATATGTTTGGGAATATGGTGATGCATTTGATTAGGTTGAAATTTGGAAGATAAAATGATGGTGCTATGTATCATCATAGTCCAAGTGAAATGAAGGTAAACGCGTTTCAGAGTGACACGAGTGTTAAATGAATTCTGAACTTTGAAATATAGAGTAACGTGTGTTAAATGAATTCTGAACTTTGAAATATAGAGTAGGGAGAGTGAGAGACGGAGTAATTCAAGCCAGATGACAACTCTTCTCGACATTTTTCACATATTCTATATTTTTTTGAAAATGACAACTTTTTGGGCATTTGTTTTCAAGTTATCAAAAGTTATTCGAGAAAATATCAAATTGGAGATTATTTATCTTAATGTTTTTTTTTATAAGATTTTCTTTGACTTATTTATTGCATGGATTGTTTTTTAATATTACATATTTATATAGTATGATAACAAAAACATTTACTCTTATGCTTTTTTCAATAAATGTTCACCAATAATATAAGTACCTATTATAAGAAATCAAAATCACCAATAAGTATTGAGTCTAACAAAAAAAATCTAGCCTTTTGTGACATATCAAATTTGAATTCCTATTGAGAGAGGTATTCACATTTAATATCTATATCTCAAATAAATTATTAAAGAATTATAAAAGAAAAAAAGAAACATAATGACTCTTTTTAATAATTTATATAGAATCAAATGAAATGAATTAGATAAACTTTAGCAACTCTAAATTTTTTAACATTATTTTTGTTATTAATTTTAAAAAGAATATTTGTTTATGAAAAAATATCTTTTTCTCATTATAAAATATGAAAGGGACCTTGAAAAGATCATTTAAGTTATAGAAAAAGAGCATTCACAATATTACATAAGAAAAAAAAATTGTCTTACATTCAAAAGTTATATACTATATAGACACGATAAAATTTAGGGAAAAAAAAAACTTTCTAACTTAATGACTTAAGCTAAAAGTCCTATTTGGGATTTTCTTTTGAGCTTGATGGATTTTGAAAGGCAACTGAGTCTTATGGACTTTGAAAGACAATCATTATATCTACTCCATTTTTTACTAATATGTCATATATTATATTTGTTTTTCTAAAAGTATCTCGTTTTGAAAACACATTTTTAGATCTCTATACCTCTCATTCTCTTTCTCTATTCCATGTTCTACTATCATCATCCTTTTTTGTACATGTAACCCTCCATGTTGCTACTTTTTTTAATCTCTACATTATTGCATTTCACCCTTAAGTTTTTTCCTCCCTCTGACCATACATAAACAAATTCATGTTAGATCAAAACTTATTTGCAATTTTTGATTGGATCAAAGGAAGTAAAGAAAGTTTGTCACTAATCCACATAAATGGACTGAGAATTAGGTACCTTGAGCAATGTTAGGTGTTGATGTGGGTACTTTGAGCAATGTCATCTTTATTTTTTATTAGGGAGGGAAAATGTGGATGGAGCCATTAATGCTTTAAAATAGGAAAACAATAATTTGTGTTTAATTTGCTACGAAAAAAACAAAATAAGGAGTGAATGAATATTGAGGTTTTCCTCATATACATAAAAAGGGATGATGGTAGTGAAGGATTGGATAGATGAAGAGAGTGAGAGGTATGGAGATTCATAATGAAAACATTTTTAGAAAAATCAATGTAAGAAGAGGTATATTAATAATAAAAGGGAGGTAAATACAACAATTGCCTCTTGAAATATCTTTTTAAGCATCATTGCATCCATGTGATTTGATGTAACAATGGGCTTGTTAACATTAGAAACTCAATTTTGCCATATAGCAATAGAATAAACAACAACTTTAAATTTACATACATAAGAAAGTTTCTTTTGTTTTTTCAATGTCAAGCAGAAAACTTGATTAAACAAGTCTCAAAACATTCTCAATCAACTTGCGTGAAAATATAATGCTTTTCTTTTTAGTTGACAAAAAAAATCCCATAAAAAGACATTTTAGAAGTCATTCCATAAACAAGTTCATTCGGACAAAATATTTCACCCCTAATTGTTGCATTTAGCATCACTACAGTCTGACCCTATAGTCCTCCAAGGAAAGTGTAAAGTTGATCAATATCGTTGATCCTATGATTTGGGCAATTCCTTAGAAGACCTTTGAATCTTTCCCTAGTTTCATATAAGGGATTATCACTTCTTTGTTTAAATCCTAGGATCATGTCCTTTAGTTGATTTTGTTTCTTATTTGGGAAGAATCAAGCAAGAAATTTACTTTCTATATTCCCAAAGTGGTGAGACTCCCAGGTGGTTGTGATTTAAGCTACATTGTAGCTCTTCCTAGTAAAGAAAACGGGAAAAGCCTAATGTAGAGATCTTCCTTTTTTGTTGCAGTCATTCCTCCAATGTTATATAGAACATAGAATGTAGCTAAGTGATTGTAGGGGTCTTCGTTGTCAAGACCATAAAAGGTGTTTGAACTGATAAGAGTGAGTAGGGTTGGCTTCATCTTTATCCTCCTTGATCGACCTTTGGTTTGGCAATGTTGGGGGTGTTCGAACAGACCATTAGTAGCAAAATGGTCAGTTAGTGTCCTCCTTCTAGGTTGCGTCCTTTCACCTCCTTTGGTTTTATTACCTCCATGTTGTCACTATTTGCATCTGCCATACTTGCTTCCTCTATGATGGGAGGTAATGAGTTAGGAAAATCAAAAGAGCTTCCCACATGTGCTTCTTGTCTTTATAGTTTCTTAGCCTTCCTTGTTTGACCACTTAATTTCCAAGCAATCTTCTCAATTTCAAAAATGAAAATAAGATTGTCGAAAGTGGTTTTACTTTCTGTAACAAGAGTATCCTGTATCACCAAGATTTAACTTCATCAAATTGTCCGCTCATGCTATTATACAATTATATTCATTTAAGGGTTTATTGTTACTAACCACAAAATTATTCTAACATTAATTTCTTAAGCGCAATAACCTAAATCCTTTAACTCTGCCACGAATTTCTTGATTTGCATAGTCAAATGGTCAATATTAAAATTAGAGTTTAATAATGTCCAATCATTTTAACCTTATCCCTAGACATAAAAACTATTGGTGGTCCCTATTGAGTAGGTAGTTCAATTGAATTTCTCAATTACAATTAAATGTGTAGAATCATGCAATTAGTTGATTAAGCAAAAAAAGCATTAAGCATAAAAAGGGAATAATAATAATCCTATATTGAATAACAAAAAATTAATTACATGAAATTAAGAAAGATTACATTAAACCTCAATGAAGGATGAACTTAGCTACTCATACCTAAGGGGAAGGAAGACTTCGATGAAGAAATTGTTGGAGAAGAATCCTAAAAGCATGGAAGCCACCACCAATTTTCTTTGACCTTAGATTTTCTAGTGCAAAGAATAAAATCCTGTTTTCTATGTTTTAGGTTTCTTTTCATATCTCTAGGCATTCAAAGTTGGACTTTTTCTATTAGTCGTAGACACTCGCTTATAACCAAATATTTTTTTCTAGCGATATCTTGCTTCAACAAATCAAATTGGCCTCAATTAAGTGAGAATCAATTATTTCTTGGTCCTTTGGTCTCCTCCTTATTGATCCTTCAATGTTTTTCCCTAAAAACACCAAAACAAAAAGGATCAAGTGCAAAAATTACAACAAACTAAGATTAAATTTTGTAAATTTTATTTTTCTACTTTGATCAAAATTGAGTATAATTATGGCCCAAAAGCATAATAAATATTAAATAATTGTATCTAAATACTGTGAATTTGCAAGTATAGATGACAATTATGCAGGCTTTTTTTTAAAAAAAGGTATCTTTATAGTTAGAAATCATGAAATTGATCCTCAAAACATAGAGATTATCAAAATGGATTTTACCTCTCTCAACAACGTCTTCTCTTACACATGCATACAAGTAATAAACTTTTGTTAACATGCTTAAAAAATTGTTATCTAACAACTGTGATGGAGTTTGTTGATGGTATCACAATCCATTTCATAAAACTATTTGAACAATCTATACTTATTATTAACTTGCTACTTGGAATGTGTTCAAGTAGTGAGTAATTTTCGTAGTTTGAAAAAGATCTTAAACTCAAATCTCAAACCTACAACAAGCTCCATGTTATCATTGTACAAAACAAACAAAATTTAAATTATAAGTTTTTTGACTTAGGCTTCTATTTTCCATATTACAACATACAAGATACATAATGCATTGCATTTTGTCATATTTGCATTTGTTTAAGTAGATTTCATGCATTCTTTCAGTTGTTTTAGTTGAATTTTATTGATATTTTAGTTTCTTCTCTATTTTAGGATTTATGATGGTGTTTAGTAGGTTTTTGGTTTCAAAATCATACATTTTTGGACTTTGGAGCACCAAGGCTAAGCTTTGAAGCATTAGAAACTATTAGGATTTAAGTTGAAATAATTGGAGTGCATTAAGGTGAAAAAAAACCAAATAAGTGAATTTTGGAATCCTTAACTACCCTTGTCATCATTCACACCTGTGAGATATATGTCATGCCTTTGAGACTCGCAAGTCAGACCCTATGTGTTTAATTTGTCGACAACAAAGTTCATAATTGTGTTACCACCAAGTGTGTAGATCAATTGGTGTGAGATTGTTCTAATTTAACTAGAGGTCTCGAGTTTGAATTCTAAGTATACATAATAGTCTTATCCGACTTGAACAAGATTGTCCCAGTGGAGGATATGTGTTGTTTAGACCAAAAAAAGGAGTTCAAGGTTGTGAATGCTTCCAAATCCTATTTTTATATTTTGTTCATTTTTAATTTAATTGGCCTAAACCTATATTTGCCCACTATTTTAAATAAAATATTTAAGTTATATTTTAGACTTGAAACCTTATGGGGTCAATTGATTAATTAGATATACCTTTGCATTTTGAAGGGGGTTTAAATACTCAGAGAGATCTTCACCAATGGGTCAAGAACAAACTATACAAGTAAACTTGATTTGTAAGTCTTCTTCACTTATATATTGTTCAACTTAGCCACTATTATCCAATGTGAGACTTTATCTTTACACTTATACTCCAATAATAACCTTCATACTTTTCTCTAAAAAATTTGTGTGATTAGAACAAATTTTATTTTCATTATTCTCTCTAATCAAATTTTATCACTTATTTAAATATTATTAATTAATGATAAACTAATAATCATAGCACAAAATCCTAATAAAAAATGATATTTTTATTTTTTGATAACAGTTGTATAGTTGTGATTTTTCGTCTTAATAAATACATTTCTCCCTACACATACATTATAGTACTAATTAAAAAAATAAATTCATAAATCTTAACATAAAGGAGATTCTTGAAGATGCTAACCTGGAGATTTATCCATGGTTGGACCCCTTTTCATTTCCTAAAAAAAATGGAATTTTCTGATAATCAAATTTTTAACATAGTTATAACAACCCATAGTTAGGGGTGGAAACATGCCAAGCAGCTTATTAGGGGCCTTTGGCCTGACCTAATTTAGGCTCAGCCTAGCTTGGTTGGTTTACTATAAAGGTTAGGTTAAGGCTTTTTTAAAAAGCCTATTTAAATTAAAAGGTTAGGTTTAAGGCTTAGAAAAAGCTTATTAAGAGTTTGACTTACTTAAATATATTATTATTACTAAAACAAAAAAAAAAGTCAAGAATTTCAGAAGTTAGATCTCAAAAGAGAACATTGTGTTTTCTACAAGTAAAATAAGAGAAAGGAATAATCAAAGTTTTGCCTTATGGACTTCTGCATACCTCACAATCATAATCACACATTGACACTTGATACTCTAAAACCTTAAGACCCGTAACGTTTTGCATTCTCACACCAGTCTAAACATTTTCTCTATCGTTGTTTTGCTCTCCAAACTTTTGTCTCCAATTTCGTCTATCAAACCACAAAGCTATTGCCTATAGCCATCACTAGGGAGAAAAGTTCCTTGACTCTTCTAACTTTTTTTTTTGTCAATTCTTTATGGATTCAACCTTACTCAAACAACACTCCATCATAAGGTATCTATCAATTCTCTTACGGACCTAACATCTTCCTCCAATATAAACTTTTAATTTAATATTGTTTTTATCAATCACTCTTGGTAGACTTGCTTGTTCGCTATGATCAATTGATCATTTTGTAAAGATATGATGATGGTTAGTTAATAGCTAGCAAATTACATTATGCTTCGGTTAGTAAAAAATTATATACTTTAAAGTTTTCGGATTATTTTGTGACAATAATGTATATACTTGATAAAAAAAAAGACATATTAGTTGAGTTCTTTAGTGGTTTACTTTTTCTATCACCCTATCAAACTATGACCCTCTATATAGTTATTCATTTATTAAGAATTTAGGAGTTATGGTGATACATAGAAATTGAATGTTGCTTCATATTTTGATTTTTCCAAAACAATTTTGTGAATTTTTTATATTTTATGTTTTTCTAAGATTTATCATCATTAAATCTTCTGTCATAGTTTTACAATGGATGCACTTCTTACTAGTTAAATTATACATATTTGTTTTGAAGGAGAATTATTTGTTTCTTTTTAAATATGTATATAAATATTTCTTTATTATCTTGATATATTATATTTTTTTATCTCTTTTCATTTATCTGTTTAACCATGTGTATTAATATCTAAAATTTTAAGTTATATTTCTATTATATTTAGATGAATGTGCTAAAATTTCTATATGTCATAATGTAATAGTCTTGGATATTTGTACTTTTTAGCTTGATATAAATATTTTATTAATTTATCTCATGCAATTGACTTTATCAATTTTATTATTGATTTTTTGTGTTTTTACAGATATATATATAATTAATCTTATTCATTTCTTGTGTGACTTAAGCATAATATGTCTTCTGTTATTGTACTTGATGATAACAAGGACTATGAACACATCAATAGATTCTAGTCAAATTGAAGGTAAAAAAAATGATGACAAAAAAAATTCAAATCAAGAAGAAAAATGTGTTATTTAAAAAAGAAAAAGATAAAAAATATCAATTCATTATATTGTTACTTGATCTACCTATAAATCTTATTAAAAACCAAATTTTTTAACAGACTCACAAACTAACCAGATCTTTAAAAAAGTTAAATCAGACCTATAAAAAAAATCTATAACAGATAAAAAGAACAAACTAAATTTTGAATTGTTAATTAAAATCAGACTTACACTTAACAAATCTAATCTGTTTCTACCCGTACGAATGGTAACTCAATGACTTTACAGCATACATATTAGTCGTTATCGTACAGTCAAGTAGGCATTTAATATTAGTTCTACATATTTTAGTGGTCCCAAGTTTTCTGTACACATTGAAGCACAGAAGTTTTTTACCTAGTGAAATTTCTTGAACAATTACTGGAATAGTAATGTCAGAGTATGAATCACCACCAATGTAAACTTCATTTGACAAAAATTTTGGATGATCAATCAACCACTCCAGACATTTAAGCATGATTGTAATAATTTAGTTAACAGATTTATCTACAAACAAAACAAAAAGCAGAAAAAGTTGATGAATGTGGAACCCATAATAAACGAAACCACAAGCACTGTAACTTGAACTAAGCTTTCCCATTTTTATTGCTTCCCCCCTTTTATATGAGGATTTCTATGATTGAATTTTTTTAGTCCTCGATATCATCAGAATTGCAGAGACACGGTTAATTATTAATATTTCATAATGAAACTTAAACTAATCATCTTGCGTTACCTGCTCGATGAAATTAATTAATGTCGATGGAACTAGGGAGTTTTGTGTTGTTTAGTCTGCTAATTACTACGTGAATGTCAAACCATGGATGGAAAACATGGAAAGAGACCAATATATAAATATGATAGCTGATATTAAGGGGTTGGTTGCACTGCTTAGGTGTAAAAAATATTTCTCACAGCTAATGTTCTCTTTCAAGTCAAGTATGACGTCGACAACAATAGTATATGTGATTCATTTTGATTTTGTTTGATTTTTTATATTTGGGAATCTGGTGCTACATTTTTATGTTTTGGGAATAAGATTTTGTTATATTGGAGTCACTAAGGAGATTTGAGAAGCTATACTTGAAATATAAGAGGGGCAACTATTTAAATTTCATTTAATGAATGTAAACATCAATTTTATTTATAAAATATTTATAATTATATTTTTTTTTTCTAAACGATATAGAAGAAAAGATTTAAAAAATATATTTAATTTTTTTCCTATATAAATATATTTTTTAAAGACCCAAAATTACAATGGTCAATCATCACTTTCATGCGTCACTATGAACTTGCATAAAATTATAGTAAATTTTGGTATACGCATTAACCATAAAAAAAAAATACTAAATCAACATTAATTACGTACTGGATTACAATAATAAATAACAGCCACTAAAGATAACATTAAATATTTTAAAGTAGTTGAGAAATAAGAGAAGAAAATTATTGTGTCATTTGACCAAAATGGACAAAAGAAAGAAAAACATATATTATTAAAGTACTATAAGAAAATAGTCATAAAACTATAGATATTTATTGATGTTTTCTTAAATTTAATATGTCAATCAATTATATAATTTTCATAAATTTTCCCCATCAATTTATAAAAGTTAAAAAATAACTTTTCATTTTCAAAGAAACTTATAATTAAATTAATATAAAGGAAAGACTAATAATTAAAATTATTTCATTGCAAATACAATTATTTCTAGCTTTCAAATTTGCAATAATGAATTAAAGAAATTAACTATTAAAGTAAAAAATAAATGGTAGTCAAATATTTTGTTTCAAAAAATGTAACTATCTCCTCAACAAAGACTATTTTTTTTTCCTAAAAAAACATAAAATGCTATTATTTTAATAATAAAACTATTAAAAAAGTAAACATTTTGTTAGATAAAGAGATAAATAATATTTAAATATTATTATATTCACATTCAAATCTCTTTAATAAAGATAATAACTCTAATATATATATTAAATTTTTTAAAAATTAGAGGCAAGCACAAGTCCCCTTATCATACAAGTATGTTTGTCCCTGTTAAGGAGGTCAACTGCACTAAATTTATAGTGTCTGTTTAAATGCAAGTGTTTGTTTAAATTAAGATTTATATTGGTAGAACTTAGCAAGGTAGGTTATAAGAAAAAATCTTTTATCATGACATTTCAAGCAAAGTAAGTGTTTTATGTCAATGTTCTTTCTAACATAAGTTGGTTAATGGTTCTCCAAGAAACAAGCATGCATGGAAATGATGAAAATCAATATTCAACTCTTGATATGTTTTAGATTCCTTCTTTCTCAACATAAATTCCTACTATCAATTAGGAGAAGAAATAAATATACATGACACTCATAATGATCACTATGAAAGGATATGAGAAACATTCCTATTTAATCAAGTTACAAAAAAAGCTTATTTTTATCATGATATTAATAAGTTATGTTTGTTATTTATCCAATATTTAGAGGAGTTATTGAGCATTATTATTATTATTTCTATAGAGGCATATGGACAATGCATCAAGCATCCCTTCACAAGGCAAGTTAGATATTCAATCTACACAAAAAAAAAAAAATGATAGATGTGTCACATAGTTAAAAGACTCAAGTCTTAAGTATAATGTAGATTAAAGGATATCAATTGATTTGATCGATTCATTGACAATGCTTTAGGGCCAAATAATGCAAAGTTCAAGAGTTTTGTGGCCTTCCTTGGTCAAAGCAAGGTTAATATTCTAAATAAGGATTGAAACCATGTAAAAAAAGTGTGAAGAATTTGATTTTGAAAATTATCATGGTATTTCATTTCTACCCTCTATGTTTGTCTCTATTGTATTTAATCTTAAAGTTATGAATCACTAACTCTTCCAATTTGTTATGAGGTTTCGTATACTAAATTTTTCAAGAGGAAATAAATTTCATATGTTAGTGAGCATTAGAGAGGGGATTTAAGACACAATTAACTACTTATTACATACATGGGCCACTCAAGAACAAATCTCATTGTGAGCAATATATATTCCTTGACGAGGAGATGTGACAAAGATTTATGCAAGGCTAACTAGACCTTACCTTTTTGGTTAATTACTTGGACGTATAGTTTTTTATTTGGCCAATGAAATTTATTTACCTTTACTAAATTTAGTTATGTTTTATTTATACTAGAAGAAAATAAAAAAGGCAAAAAATTTAGACAAAGAATCTACGCCTTCCACAAATTCTCTCTTGGCAGCTATGAGTTGCTTGAGGAGACCATGATGTGAGAAAAGGTGAAACAACATCAAGAAGCATCCCAATCTAATCCTTCATTAGTTGTTGATCCTCCATCTTTACCCAAACACAATGACAAATGGAAGAGATCCTAACAAATATGATCAAGAGAATATACATATGAGGAAACATTTGTTGTTATTGAAAAAATTGTAAGTAGATATTTAATTATATATGTAATTGTAACATTCTTACACATGCTTATGAATTATATGTTGTAGGATTTTTTTGAGATACTATCAAGTGTATCAAATCATGCAAATAATAAAGTGTAAATAAAGTATCATCTTCACAAGAATTTGTTGAATTGTTACGTATTTATAAGAATTAAAGTAAACTTCAAAAATTATTTTAAGAATAAGAATGTAAATAGTGCAAGAGAATTAAATTGTAAAAAAGGAAAATGGATTGTGTTTTTATCAAATACGTGGTATATGATAGGTGGTTGTCACACTATGACTATTGCCCAAGTTGCCAAATAGGTTGAACCCATCAATAGGAAAACCAAGCTCGCATATTTCAAGGGTCTAAAGCGAATTGAGGATGCTTTAAGTTAAAACTTATACATGCTTCAAAATCTCTTAGATGCCTTAACACTTCTTCATTTGTATTATCTAACACATGCCAACACATATGTTTAGCTATTTTAGAAAACATAAACATCTTTTGTAAACGTGGTTTCAAAGGAAAATACCTTAAAAATTTTGCAGACACCTTTTTTCATTTATTAGTAATAACATTACCATTTGTTCTCTTACCTTTTGGTTTCCATCTAAATGTGTTACACTTTTTACTAATATCTATATTTTTGTCCTCCCCAAAGTATAACATGTAATCATTGGGTCAAGCGTCAATTTTGGTGTAATGAAGGCCGAGCTTAGTAATAGTTTTCTTTGCTTCATAGAATGAAGATGGAATTTTAGCATGTTCAAAGGCATAAGCTAACAATTTTAGTATCATTGACATTAGTTTATCTTTCATTCTACATAGACATTGGATATGATACAACTTGATCATGAAAAAAAGTTTCAAATATTTATAACATCCTTCATACAAACTTTATTGTCCATCTCTCATTAACTCCAAAACCTCATCAATATCATTTGACATTGTTTGGCTTTCTTGTGGACAAACATCCTCATCTTCCTTCATATCGTCATTGCAAGGATGATGCCCAAATACATCATTAACTACGTCACATATAGGATCATTAATAATAATTCTATCTTCATTTTGTTGTGGTACTGTAAAAGTTTCGACTGTAGTATGTATAATACTTTTCTCCCCATGTTTAAGCTAAATTGTATACCCTTTTGGTAAAGGTTTAAGAATCAAATGGTCGTACGCTACTTCTCGAGTCTTCCATTTGTTGAACTTGCATTTAGGACATGTGCATCTTATCTTACCATCAACACTTCGATTAGAAAATGCAAAGTCTAAGAACCCTTTCAATCCTTCTATATATTGAGGAGTATTTTGAGGCATGTCAATCCAAGACTTATCCATTAAAGACAATGTTTGTTCATGTCAAGAGGATGTACTATATATATTAATGTAATATCTTGTCAATTTAAAAAAAAATGAAACATAATTAAAAGAACTAAAAAAATATTTTACTAACAATAGACAAGTTCTGTATGAGTTAGGAAACTAATTGAAACAAGTTATGCCTAGATAGTTAAAATCACTAGGATTGAATAAGGAATATAAATTATCTCAAATTCAAAGTTATTTCACCATACATCTTAATTTAAGTTTTCAATTTAAAGTTATCCTAATAATAATTGTATAAAAGATTTTCTTTTGACTTAAATCCATTTTTGGTCCTTATAGCATTGTAAATGTGCAATTTTAGTTCTTATAAAAATTTGATTACACATTTAGTCCTCAAAATTTTTAAAATTGAGCACTTTTAATTCACTGTTAATTTGTTATAAAAAATTAGATAAAAAATATTAATATGATTGTAATAAATAATACGTGCCACTATTTTATTAATACATTTAAAAATTAAAATATAATTATTTAAAAGAAATAATTTTTAAAATATATTAAAAAATTATTTTTTATTTTTAATATTATTAATTTTTTATGTAAATAAATTAATCACACATGGCATTTATCAAGATCACATCAATATTTATTATTTAATTTTTAAGGACAAATTAATAATGAATCAAAATTGTTCAATTTTAAAAATTAAATATGCAATTTAATTTTTACGAAGACCAAAATTACACATTTATGGAATTATAAAAATAAAAAATGAATTTAATCTTTTTTTTTCTTTTACCAAACAGCCTTATCATGATAAATATATTTATCATCTTAAATTTAATTTTAAACCGATTGATGAATATCTTTTTTCTGAAATTCAAATTTTATAATTGAAATCGTTGAAGTTGATTAAAAACTTAAATCTTTCCTATATGACTTTAGAATAAATAATTCCTTTGAATTTTCATATATGAGAGAGTTTGTCTTGTTTTTTCAATATATGTCACGCAAAAAACTCGATCAAACAAGCCCCAAAACTTTCTCAAACGACACGTGAATTTTAACATAAATGCTCCTCTGGTTGGCCAAAAAAAAAAAAAAAAACAGAGAAATCACTCTATTAAATATTTTGTGATTTTTAAATTTCTTTTTTGTTTCTCAAGTATACAAATTTGTTCCCCTCACAACTCAACAACTCAAAGAAGATTGTGTGGCATGCACTCCTAAATCTCACGAGATGATAAGCACTGTATCAATTCAAATAGAAACAGATTCTCCTAACTGAATCTTGTAATCTTCCACCTTACTATACCTACACCTATAAAGCCCTACCTACGTCTCTCACTCTTTGTTCTTCTTTTGAGGCAGCCATGGCACACAACGAAGACGTGCCACCTTCTACGTCTTCACAACATCATGAAAGAGACAAAGCCAACCAAAAGGTTCCCTTCTACAAGCTTTTCACTTTTGCGGATCGTCTTGACGTGACCTTGATGACCATCGGCACGATCTGTGCCATGGCTAATGGGTGGTCGCAACCTCTCATGACCCTCATTCTAGGGAAACTTATCAACACCTTTGGCTCCGCGGATCCATCAAATACCATTAAGGAAGTTTCTAAGGTACCATGTATGTAAATCTTTCATTTATTGCACTTCTAAGAAATTGTGCATGCAATGAAAGGTCTTTGTTGTTTCTTCTTTTAATAACCTTATTTCCATCCAAGAAAACTATTCTTTATTTAATAACACTATTTACTTACCATTGTTACGTCAAGAGAAGTTGCATTAACTTGTACTTTGGTACTGTCACTTCAAATTTCAGGTTTCGTTTTTATTTGTTTATCTGGCTATTGCGACTGGAATTGCGTCGTTCCTTCGTAAGATGCCACACCCTTCCTATGTTGTGCTAACTCAGTATCAAATAATTGCAGAATTTTTATATAAGGATTATGGTCGTTTTGTTGAATGCTGCAGAGGTAGCATGTTGGATGGTGACGGGTGAAAGACAAGCCGCAAGGATCCGTGGCTTGTACTTGAAAACTATATTGAAGCAGGACATTGCTTTCTTTGACACTGAAACAACAACTGGTGAGGTAATTGGGAGAATGTCCGGTGACACCATTCTCATTCAAGATGCCATGGGAGAAAAGGTATCATACTCCAAGATAACCATAATGTATACCTAGTGCACAAAAGTACAGTGGTAATAATGATGAAAACAATACTGAAAAGAACAACGATAATTACAAAACATGTATACCTTCAACTCAGTTTTTGTTTTTTTCAAATGTTAATAATGATAACTGAATGGAATGTAACCACAATGTCTAGTCACTTTTATTATACTAATGATCTTTTGTTCTCAATTCTCACCAATATTTGTTGTACCTTACGATAAAAACTTATGATGACAGGTTGGGAAGTTTATACAACTTGCTTCAACTTTTATTGGTGGCTTTTTTATTGCCTTTGTAAGAGGATGGCGTCTCGCTGTTGTTTTGCTCGCATGCATACCATGTGTTGTTGTTACTGGTGGAGTTTTGTCCATGTTGATGACTAAAATGTCAAGTCGTGGGCAAGCTGCTTACGCAGAAGCAGGAAATGTTGTTGAACAAACAGTGGGAGCTATTAGAACAGTAAGCCACAATCACACAAAAATTAATTGTAGAAAAACAATGAATGATTTGCATTTTTATATCTGACAATTGTCCTTGACTTCCATCTGAAATTTAATCAGGTGGCATCTTTCACTGGCGAGAAAAAAGCGATAGAAAAGTACAACATCAAGTTAAAGGTTGCTTATAAAACAATGGTTCAACAAGGGATTACCTCGGGGTTAGGAATGGGAGTACTTTTGATGATTATCTTCTGCACCTATGCACTTGCCATGTGGTATGGCTCTAAACTGGTCGTTGAGAAAGGATACAATGGTGGAACCGTCATCACTGTAATAGTAGCTCTTATGACCGGTGGAATGTAAGTGAGACAATGGCCCTTGATTGAATAACAGGCACTGGCATGACATTTAGGCTTATAAGAATTTTTCTAGATTGTACTTGGACTAGCGTTTCTAATGGAGTATTGCAACCTGATTAATCTTTCTAACATTCCCACAGGTCTCTTGGTCAAACACCCCCAAGCCTAAATGCATTTGCAGCAGGCCAAGCAGCAGCTTATAAGATGTTTGAGACAATTAAGCGAAAGTCGCAAATTGATGCTTATGACACCAATGGTGTAGTCTTGGAAGACATAAAGGGAGATATTGAACTCAAGGATGTTTACTTTAGATACCCTGCAAGGACAGATGTGCAGATCTTCTCTGGATTCTCACTGTATGTTCCTAGTGGCACGACTGCTGCTTTGGTGGGTCAAAGTGGAAGTGGAAAGTCTACTTTGATCAGTTTATTGGAAAGATTCTATGATCCTGATGCAGGAGAAGTACTCATAGATGGTGTGAATTTGAAGAATTTTCAAGTTAGATGGATAAGAGAACAAATTGGGCTGGTTAGTCAAGAACCTATCCTGTTTGCAGCTAGTATCAAAGAGAACATAGCCTATGGAAAAGAAGGTGCAACTGATGAGGAGATAACAACTGCAGTAACACTTGCCAATGCTAAAAAGTTCATTGACAAGCTGCCTCAGGTGTATAAATGTTCCAAAATCCAAACAACCTTACATTAGCAATTATTGTTTTAGGTTGCTTTCTTTTATTAAGTTGATTAATAATTAATATGTTTTATTCTGTTTGTAGGGCCTTGAGACAATGGCAGGCCAGAATGGAACTCAACTTTCTGGTGGGCAAAAGCAAAGAATTGCAATTGCAAGGGCAATTTTGAAGAACCCAAGAATCCTTCTTCTTGATGAAGCAACAAGTGCATTGGATGCTGAGTCTGAACGTGTTGTCCAAGAAGCATTAGAACAAGCTATGTCAAAAAGGACTACTGTAATTGTTGCACATCGCTTGACAACTATTAGAAATGCTGACACCATAGCAGTGGTTCATCAAGGCAAAATTGTGGAGCAAGGTTAATCATCAACCTAATGGTTCCTTCTTTATATCAAAAGCAGTTTCGATCCACTTTCTATATCATGTTAAATCATTATAGCAATTTATGAAAATTCATTTTCTGTAACATGGAATAAGGTATTCACCTTTTCGTGCTTACTTTTATATGTAGGAACTCATGATGAATTAATCAAGAATTTTGATGGTGCTTATTCTCAGCTTATTCGTCTACAAGAAGGAGCTAAAGAAGCTGAAGGTAGCCATAATTCTGAAGCAGAGAAGTCAAGTAACAGTTTTAATATAGATAGTCATATGGCTAGATCTTCCACCCAGAGAGCAGTTTCAATAAGCAGAGGTTCGTCAGGTAGACACTCCCAGTCACATAGCTTTGCTCTTTCTCATCAAAGTGGGGTACATGAATCGGGAGAAATAGCAGATGGGGATATTGAAAAAAGTGAAGTTGATACTAAGAAGCCCAGAAAGGTTTCTTTAAGACGTTTGGCCTCCTTAAACAAGCCTGAAGCTCCTGTCCTAGTGCTTGGATCCATTGCTGCAATAGTACAAGGTGTTGTGTTCCCTATGTTTGGCTTTTTGTTTTCCTCAGCAATAACTATGTTCTTTGAACCTCCAGAAAAACAGCAGAAAGATTCTAGGTTCTGGGCACTTCTATATGTCGGCTTGGGTTTAGTTACTCTAGTGACTATACCAGTGCAAAATTACTTCTTTGGCATTGCTGGTGGAAAATTAGTAGAAAGAATTCGTTCACTGACATTTGAAAAGGTTGTGCACCAAGAAATCAGTTGGTTTGATGATCCGGCAAATTCAATGTAAGTTAACATGATATTTTAATTATACGAGTTATAATTCCTTCTATTAATCAAACTGAAGGAAATGAATAACTTTCCAGTGGTGCAGTTGGTGCAAGGTTATCTGCTGATGCTTCAACTGTGAAAAGTCTAGTTGGTGACACATTGGCCCTCGTTGTGCAAAACTTATCAACAGTCACAGCAGGTTTAGTTATATCATTCACCGCAAATTGGATTCTTGCTTTCATAATTCTGGCTGTGTCACCCTTGGTACTTATGCAAGGATGTCTTCAGATGAAGTTTCTTAAAGGATTCAGTGCAGATGCCAAGGTTATCCTTACTTGCAGTTTTGTTTGAAATTATGCATTATGGACAATTGGACATCATGAGAATCTTTTGTCTGCTGTATAGGTAAAGTATGAGGAGGCAAGTCAGGTGGCAAATGATGCTGTTGGTAGCATCAGAACCATTGCATCATTTTGTGCCGAATCGAAGGTGATGGATATGTACAGGAAGAAATGTTTAGAGCCAGAAAAACAAGGTGTTCGGTTGGGGCTTATTAGTGGTGCTGGATTTGGTTTCTCTTTTCTGGCTCTATACTGCACAAATGCTTTCTGTTTCTACATAGGATCTGTTCTTGTGCAACATGGGAAAGCAACTTTTCCAGAGGTTTTTAAGGTGAAATCAGTCAATCACAACCTTGGGATGCTCCACCTTTATTTGATGTTTCTTTTGATCTAGTTCTCACCACAAAATTTGTGCAGGTCTTCTTTTGTTTAACAATCACAGCAATCGGGATTTCCCAGACTAGTGCCTTGGCACCAGACACTAACAAAGCCAAAGATTCCACAGCCTCAATATTTAAAATTCTTGACAGTACACCTATCATTGATTCCAGCAGCAATGAGGGCAGGACACTAGAAGTTGTTGCTGGTGACATTGAACTTCAACATGTCAGTTTTAATTACCCAACTAGGCCTCACATTCAAATTTTCAAAGATCTGTGTTTAATCATTCCAGCTGGAAAGGTAATCAAATACTACTTTAAGCTTTTGGGCTGTACAAATAAACTTATTTAAGGATATGTGATGCAACTACATAGTTGATATATATGTTTTTGTAGACTGTTGCCTTGGTTGGAGAAAGTGGCAGTGGAAAATCAACAGTGATCAGCCTCTTAGAGAGATTTTACAACCCTGATTCTGGACGTATAATACTAGATGGAGTGGATATAAAAGAGTTCAGACTAAGCTGGTTGAGGCAACAAATGGGTTTGGTTGGTCAAGAGCCTATTCTTTTCAATGAAAGCATCCGTGACAACATAGCTTATGGCAAAGAGGGAGGTGCCACGGAGGCAGAGATAATTGCAGCAGCTGAAGCATCCAATGCACACGAGTTTATAAGTTCTCTTCCAAATGGTTATGACACAAATGTTGGAGAAAGAGGCACACAATTGTCAGGAGGACAAAAGCAGCGTATAGCCATTGCAAGAGCCATGCTGAAAGACCCCAAAATCCTTTTGCTTGATGAGGCAACTAGTGCACTTGATGCTGAGTCGGAGCGCATAGTTCAAGAGGCTCTAGATAAAGTTAGTGTGGACAGAACAACAGTAGTGGTAGCTCACCGTCTTACAACAATTAGAGGTGCTGACATCATAGCAGTAATGAAAAATGGGAAAGTTGCTGAAAGGGGAAGACATGATGCGTTGATGAAGATTACTGATGGAGTATATGCATCATTGGTAGCTCTACATATGAGTGCATCTTAACTCTTAAGATTTCCTATGAAGCACCATTGCTTAGAATTGGTTCTTAGATAAATTTCGATGCTTTATCTTATCATTTTTTTGAGTTCTTGACTAATAAAAGTAGAGTATGACAGTGATTAGAAAAAAGTAGTAATGTCTTATGTTACATATTAGAATTGATAAGATTTCCAAGAAAGAATTGAAACAAGAAATTGAGAATTTAAGGGTTAAGGTTTGAAAATCAATTGAAATTGGGACTTTTGAAAATAAAACAAAGAAATTTAACAGGCAAAGCGCCACAAATAAGATCCTTTGATAAGCCTAAGGAGGATCGCCACAAGAATGGGAGAATTCTTGATAAGATCAACAAATGCAAGAAAGAATCCTAACAAAGATAAAACTCACAAAAAATATCAATCAATCATAATCTGCCCTCTTTTGAATTTCCAAAAGGTTTAATACAAATTTAGTTTATAATTTATCTTATTTGAAAGTAAATAAAAGAAAATGAAAATTTCAATATCACATGCAAAGCTAATTTGTCCTAGTGGTTAAGTGTGGGCATACTAAGCTTATGATTTTGGGTTCTAATTCTATCACTGAACAAATTTTTTATTTTTATAACATCTTTTACCAAACAAATTTTATAACTTAAACAAATAGAAAAAATAATTAAATCTCTTAATTGGACTTTCTAGCTCTCCAAGCATGATATACATGTAATCTTCCTAGTCTGAAGCTTTCGAGTTAGGCCTCAAGTAGATGGGTCACCTTATGCTACAATGCCTCTTAGGCCTTTCTAAGTTTGCCTTTAGTCATGGGCCCACCTAAGTCTTGAATTGAGTCATTGTCCTGATCTTTCTCATCATAGACTTGGACTTAGGCTTGCTAATCATAGGTCTCATGAGTTTGGGCTTTGATGTCCACATCATTCCCTCCCTCTTGAGAAAGGTCTATCCGTACACATCCTCTAAGGCCTATCCTTTTTAGGCACCAAAATTACTAGGATAACACATAGGCTCATGCTCTCTTGCACCCATCCCTTGTTAATTAATTCCTCCTTCTAAGCTTGGTTCTCCTTGGTCTCTTGTGGATTGCTTCTATAAGCTAGCCTATTGGGTAAGGATGCTCCCGGAATAAGGTCATTGTGGTGCTTAATTCCTCTTAAGGATGCCAATCCTCTTGGCACTTCCTTTAGAAACACATCCTAGAATTTTTGCAAGAAAAATTCAATACTAGAAGGAAGCATAATTAGATTAGAGTTTTCAACAACCAAGGTTTGCTTTTGCAGTATAGTAAGAAAATGGTTTGTTTAATCTCGTGTTTAACTCTTGCCTTTAAGTGCTTCACTCTTTTTCTTTACACTCTTTTTAGGTATTTCACTCAACTCTTTCACTTTCTTTTTCCACAATTTTATTTGATCCTCACACACATCTCTAGGAGATAAGAGTTTGAGAATAATTTTCTTGTTGTTGTGCATTAAGGAGATTTTGTTGGTGAAACCATCATGAATGACTTTGGTGTCAAATTATCACGACCTCCCTCCCTAAGAGAATGTGGGTTACTTCCATTGGAACCACATCACACAAGACCTTGTCAATGTAGAGTCCTATGGATAGATTCACCTCTACTTGCTTGCTCACAACTACTTCTCCATCTTTACTAAGCCATTGAAGTTTGTATGGCTTAGGGTGTGGTTTTGTCTTCAAATTCAACTTGGTAACTAGCCTAGAACTAGCTACATTAGTGCAACTCCCTCCATCAACTATAAGTGAGAAAATCCTTCCTTGGATGACACATCTAGTGTACCTACAAGATAAGGATAGAGAAAGAGGAAAAAAAAATGAGGATTTCACATAGTACTTTTGGTCAAAAAATGGATCTACCTATACCTGATGAAAAAAATGGGATCGCATCTTATGGACTCATTGAGAATAATTCTAATCTAGTTCATGACTTATTAGAAGTAGAAGGCGCTTTGGTGGGACTGTAGTATGTTCCAAGGGTTAGGTTGTTCACCCATTAAAGCGGTGTACTTGGAAACTCCCTATTTGCCAATAGAAATGTTGACATACTTCCACAACAAATATATCAAATAATCTTTTTAAAGAAAATATTTTTCCTTTGAGATTGATCCAAGGCTTGAATGTGGTTCCCCATAAGTCTCCTAATCATAAAAAAAGTCACCTTCCATGACACCTACTTCCTCCTTGAATTCTTTAGAAGACTCACTATCTATATCACCATTTGCTAACAAAACTATATTCCTCTTAGTTAGGCATTCAAAAGCATAGTGTCTTCTCTTTAAGCATTTGAAACATTTCACATTACTTGTCTTTATTTTAGGGGATTAGGTATTGGACCTCATAGGTGGCTTCCCATGTGAAGACGTGGTTGGACTTGATGAAGCCCCCTTATCCCTCATGGCTTTATCCCTCCTATTGACATTATTGTTGTTGTTAGAAGTCCTCCTCATGGTTCCCTTCCTCTTGAGTTGTTGTTCTACTTGGATAGCCTTGTGCAACAAATCCTCCATTTCAACATATTCTTCACAACATCCTTAATATCACGATTTAACCCACTCAAAAATCGAGCTATAATAGCTTCATTTTCTTCATTGATTTTAGCAGCCCTAATCATGGTCACCTCCAACTCCTTAAAATACTCTTCTATACTCTTATTTCCTTATGTCATCCTTTGGAGCTTTAATTGTAACTCCTTATTATAACTTGCAAGCACATGTCTCTTTGTCATGATCCTTTTCATTTTTGTCCAAGACTTTACCATTGGTTCTTCAATTCTAACTCTCTCCCTTTGATATTTGTTCCACCAAATCAAGGCATAATTTGCAAAATTTAACTACTGCCAATTTTATTTTTTGCTCCTCATTATAGTCATTACAAGAAAATATGTGTTCAATTTTAAGCTCCCAATCCAAATAAGCTTTTGGATCACTCTTCCCTTTGAATGAGGAAATATTTAGATTGATCCCTTCAAGTCTAGGTTTCCTTTGTTCTCCTTCATTCTCTCTTCTTCTCTTCCTAACTCCCTCTTAATTTTCATAATTTTGTTGTGCTTGGTCTATTTGATCCAACCTCTCATGAAGCCCATCACTTTATTGCTTCATTAGCCTCTCTAAATGTTAAGTTAAGGCTTACATTTGTGCTTGTGAAAGTCCAATTGGTGGTGTTTCTCCTAACATACTTAAGCAAACAATTTAGAAATAACAAAAAAATTTAAACCTCGCAACACTTCCCTCACGTGTTTACACTCCACTCATGTTTCACACAATAATGACTTTTCTTTAAATGTTTACTCTTGCCTTTTTCTGCTCGTTCTCTAACTTAAGATTCTTACAAAAATCAAGTAATCTATAATCAAGAATCACCTTTAAGGGTAGCAATCACAGAGCTTAAAACAAAATTTAAGCACCGCAAAAGAGAAGTAGCAAAGAACAATTTCACTACTGATAAATAAGTAAGGCAAACACAAAGAGTATAGGAAAACAAATATTAGAGAAAACACTTGAAATGTGAGAATTTGATCAAACATGTGTTGTGCATTGAATTTAAAGAAGAACAACTACTCTATATATTTTAAACTTTTTTCTTTTCTGTCTCGCCCTATTTTTTTTTACTTGGTAGAATTTCTATTCGAAAATTGAAATATCGTAGACTCTTTTTTTTATCTTTTTTCTTTTCTGTCTCATTCATTTTTTGGCAAAATTTTTGTTCCAAAATTGAAAGATCGTAGACTCAAAGCATCAAGTCGATGAATAATAACAAAAATAAAGAAAAAACAATGAACAGTAGCAACAATGAACAATAACAATGAACAGTGCGTGTGAACAAGACGATGAACAGTACACGTGAACAATATTGCTCTAAAATCTTGCTTTGAATACTAAATGATAAGATTCCCAAGGAGAATTGAAACAAGAAATTGGAAATTTAAGGGTTAGGACTTAGGAATCAATTGAAATTGGGACTTTTGAAAATAAAACGAAGAAACTTAAAAGGCAAGGCAACACAAACAAGATTGTTTGATAAGTCTAAGGTGAATTGCCACAAGAATAGGAGAATTCTTGATAAGATTAATAGAGGCAAGGAAGAACCTAGCAAAGCTAATGCTCACAAAGAATATCAATCAATCATAATATGTCCTCTTTTGAATTGCCAAAAGGTTTAATACAAATTTAGTTTATGGGTTTGTCTTATTTGGAAATAAATAAAAGAAAATAAAAATCTCAATATCACATGCGAAGCTAATTTATCCCAATGGTTAAGTGTGAGCATAATAAGCATATGGTCTTAGGTTCTAATCCTAGCATTGAGCAAATTCTTTTATTTTCACTTGTTAGTCATGGGCTCACCTAAATCTTGAATTAAGTCATGGTCTTGATCCTTTTTGTCATGAACATAGGCTTGGACTTACTGATCATGTGTGTCATGAGCTTGGACTTTGATGTCCATATCAAGAATATGTAACGCCCTTTTTTATTATGCAGATAAAATTTACATCTTAATTCATCCGGAGAATTACAATTTAACAATAAACTAACTTGTCATATTGCTTCCAATTCAAGTACTTACTGCATTATACATACAGTAGAAAAGTTTATACATCAAAATACTATAAACAAGAACTTTTTAGCTAAATTCTTCAACGACTTATTTCTATCTTAATCTGAAGCTTCAGATGGATCTTTCTCATCTGTTGATTCTTCTCTACGATTCATATTACCAGCTTGAACTAACCTCATTGATGACTGTGATGGTTGAGCGGTTTGTGGCCTTCTCCAGGTAGTTGGTACATTCAAGAATTTGGGTGGCGGGATTTGGAAAAGAACTATTGGCAAGTCTACATGGTGAAACTACCAAGGTACTACAACGTTGGTGGGTCTGAAAGCGAAGTGGATGTACCCTACGAAGGTATCATCACCTTGGACCCTATCATAGGTTCATCTCTCTTCTAACGGCAACACCGTCAGACGAAAAAAAGGTTGGAATTCATCAACCATGTTTAGTTTGAAAGATAAGGGGGATGTAGGAGTGAGTTATCGTTTCAAGGACACTCATACATAATATAGAGTAGTCTATCTAACGTAGTCTCTCCTTTTATCGTTTGTGCCTAATTAGGTTTTCTAATCATTTAAGGGCCCTTCATAGCCTCCTATATTACTAACTCTAGGAGAGCTTACATGAGCATATCATTAGATATCCAATTTGTAACTTTTGGTTGGCGACCGGGAGTACATATCCTGCTTGGTACTCGATTCAGGGTACTTTCAACCGAATCTTGACAATACTCAGCTTTGTTGGGGACGCCAAGTCAATTTTGTGACACCCTCTTTTCTCCGAGTGGTTCACAACTTGGCATCTTATCCACCCCCAAGGTCTCATCAGAGCCTGCGTATATTCCTCAAGTACATTTTGTAGTCAATCATTGCATCCTCTGTCTTAAATTCTCACTCGATAGGATTTTCAGTTCTATTTACCTTCCTCATCGCACCCGTCATCACTACTATTTCTTCTTTACAATAGGCAACATCCATTTATATATCACAATATATTTAGATTGTATCATAATTGTTTGAGCATATCTCAATTCTTTAACTATCATAAGGTTTTTCAAGCATTATTGTCACTAATGGACAGTTAACAAATATGTATGTCCTTCATAGGTAGTATAAATATTCAAAACATATTTAGATCATCAGTATAATATATATTATTTCATAACCAATGGTTCATATTATTTGACCACACATTTATAGACAGAAAATAGGGTAGGAGTATAATGGTCATTTTTAGAAAATATGACCTTCAGATCTTTTTGTCCTCATTTCAACTCACAATATCTTATATAGTTTTTCACATATTATAATTTTTCTTTCTTGGACTTAGAAGGTTCTAATAGTGAAAAATTAAGTGTTTCTTATGCAGGGGTATTTTGGTCATTTTGAAATATTTATCCCTCTTTGACACATTTTTTTTTCATTTTAACCCAGAGCTTTTGAAAAAGTTTTAATATTAATAGGAATGAATAAAAATCAGGCTTCCTGAAGTTATAATGAATAAAAATTTATCCCTAAATTTTTAAAATATATGATACTTTATGCAACAAGGTACTTAGGCTATTTTATCAAAATTAAAATGGCCTAAAATGATTAAAAAAAAGTACTTATTTTTATACCTTAGGGGCAAAATGGTCATTTTAAAATATAATTTTATTTTTAAGGATTTCAAAATTTCAAAAGTGATGTTAAGATTCTAGGCCTATTTATAAATAGGTCCTAAAATTTTCCCTCAGACTTCTGATTAAAACAGACTTAAAATCTCAATTTTCTTTCTTAAGGGTATTTTTGAAATTTTAAAAAATAATTAAATTTACATTAAATTTTTCTGAAAAAAAAAATATCTCATTCTCTTCTATAGAATCAGGCCTATCTTCTGGTAAATTTCCATTGCTTGGATGGATAGAAATGACCCCAAAGTTAAAAAAAAAAAAACAAAAATAGGGTTATTTTGGTAATTTTAACACAAAAGGACAAAATGATAATTTTCACTTCATCTTCAACCTCTGTCTCTGGTTCGAACTAGAGAATTTTAAATTTGGGAAATTTTTTTCCTTTCACGTTTTTGGCAATTAAATTACCCAGAAACCTTCGTTTAGTTTTACTATACTATTTTCAACTTTTAATTAATTTAAACAAAGGTCAAGGATGTCCTACGAATTTGATTTTTGACAAAGTTTGAGTTTCATGAACTCCAATTCGATTAAGGAGAATTAGTTTGAATTAATGCATCAAATTGTTAAGAATCCAAATTGAAATCATATATATCGTGTTTACAATCAAAATTTCGAGAAAAGATAATTCATCCTACCTCAATTGAAATTTTCTCAATTCGTTAATGGCAAAGCTCTGTAACCTCTATGAAGTCACAATTCCTTGCATTTTTCTTCAAATTTCTTTAATAGAAAGGTTCGTGAGGTGATTTTGAATCTATTGGGACAAGTTTGAGGCAATTTGGTGAAGAAATGAAGGAGAATTTGAGGATTGAAGTTCTTTGTGATTTGTCTAATTTTTAAACTTTGATTCCCTATTTATAGACCTTTGTGGCTTGCTTTCTTCGTGGCAAAGTATGCCTAGGCATAGGGCGGTGGTAGGGAAGTCTTGGTAAGGCATGGGGTGCTCAAAGGGTAGAGAATTTAAAAGTTTAAAAAAAAATTGGCTCGAGGTCAGGGATGATGAAGGTGCTTTCATGGTAGTTTAAACGTTTTTACAAAAAGTTAACTATATTTTAATTCATAAAAATAACAGCGATAGGTCTAGTGGTCAAATGATAATCCTTGCACATCAAACACACTTCGACTCTCATGTCACGACCTTCGAATCCGTCTCACCCTGTTTTGCACTTCATGTTTATTTTTATTTAACCCAACACTTTTACCTATTATATTTTTTATTGTGTTTTAATGTTATCCACGTGGATAACTTAGCTGGCAAAGCATTGCGCTTTTCTCTCCTTCCTTCAGGGTTGTGGGTTCGAATCCCAATAGCGTCTCCCTTCCCTTTTTTTTCTCTTTTCTTCCTTTTCTTTTCTTTTCTTTTTTATTTTCTTTATTTCATTTTCTATTTTTGTTTTTAAATTTTTATTTTACATTTTTAAATTCTTTCAAAAATCTTATAATATTATTTATATTTTCTTTTCTTGGAATAATTTTTTTTTCTTAAAATCTATTTATTTTGATGAAAAAATATTTTATTTAATTTTATTTAATTTCTAAAAACTTATTTTAGACTTCTAAAAAATTTATTCTAATTCTAATTC
>JAMLFT010001810.1:0-28632 GCA_026544285.1 Pachyrhizus erosus
TATATAAACTAATTTTATCTTATAAAAAATTATTTTTTATTTTTTATATAATTGTTTTTAAATAAAATGACTTATACAAACTCGTCATATATAATATAAGTTTCTCTTATAAAAAAAAGATAAATTTATTTTTTAAAATCATATACATTAAGACTACTTTTCATACTAATAATCAATCAACTTGTAAATCAAAACAATATAAATATAGTATAGATAAATAAATACCATAATTACCAAAATATCAAAAGATGATTTTGGAAGCAATTATATCAGAAAGTCTTATAATTTATAAATCAATCATATTATAATATTTTTTACTTTTTTTTGTTGGGAGTATTATCCATTTAGTCACTATTGAACTATGTTATTATTTTTAAGTATCATGAATGTGTAATTTTAATATTTCATATTTTAATTGTATAATTTTAATTTTTTAGATATAATAATTATACAATTTTAGTCCTTTAATATGCATAATTGTGAAACTAAAATTAATTTTTGAAGATTAAAATTATATAATTAAGATATTTGAAAAATTAAAATTACAATATTATAATACTTGGGAGACTAGATTCGTATAATTGTAACATGAAATATTAAAATTACAAAATTGACTTAATTTAAAAATAAGAGATTAAAATTACACAATTACAATATTTGAAAAACTAAAATGCAATTAAGCCTAATAATAATATTAATAATAATAAAATATTTTCTCCAATTCTAATTAATCATTTATTATTATTATATTTATTAATTATACATAAATGATCATTAAAATTATATTTATTAGTTTTTTATTTTTATTTTATTTTAACTTTTTGAGACTCTTTTAGTACATTTAAAATTATAAAAATCACCTTTAAATTTTGAGAATTTTTTTTTATGTTAAGGTATATTACTTTAAATAATAAATGATATATCATAATAATAATTAAGTATGCTTTTAGTATATATAAACATAAAAATTTTATTTTTAGTCTTTAAGTGAAATAATCTCATTTTAATATGTCATTTGTGGAATTATATTAGGTATGATATTTGTCAATAATAAAAAGTTATCTTTTTCTAATATCTTATTTACAAAATAGTCATCGCACATGACACAATTTTTGTAAATAAAAAGAAATTTAATTTGTTTTATCTATCAAAATTTGGCTAAGTTTATTTTTATTCTCATTAATTTAAAATTGATTTTTTAGTCTTAATTTAGAAATAACTCATTTTTTATCCCTAATTTGTAACATTTTTTAGTATTTGATAAGAACTTAAAGTGGGTTATTTTTAAATTAAGAGATTATAAAAATTATTTTTAAGTTTAGAAGACTAAAAACAAACTTCATTCAAATTTGAGGAAACAAAATATTCAGGCCAATAAAGTATCCAAAGAAAATAATTATTTTAGAGACAAAAAGTAAAAATCATCTTATCTATTATGAAATGTGTAGACCAACTATCATAAGATTGTTCTAACTTAATCAATAATATTAAATTCAAATTTTGGATAGACATTCGTGTTAATTACTTCTAGAGAAAGTTTTTTTGTTCATGATAGTTGAACCTAACTCAAACAAAATTGTTTCCAATAAAAAATACATGTGATGTCTGCCAAAAAATTTCATCTTATATGTAGAGACTAAATTTTTTTAAATCATTAAATAATTATTACTAAAATGGCAATATCAATTAGTTAGCATTTAGCAACTTATTCAAAATTTTAAATGGATAATAATTTTTAAGGATTGTAAGTAATTTTATTATTTTTGTGACTTTGAAAAAATAATTTATACAATTTTTTTTTGCACAACTTACATTACAATAGAAATAGAAATAAAAGAAAGAAAAATTTGAAATTGAATGAACTATCATAGAAATATTATGACTTGTATGTGAAAATAATATTATTATTTTGAGAAAGGTGATATATTATTCTTAATTATTTGGATAATGTTAGATGAGAGAAAGGATTTTAAGATTCATCAAATTGTTATAATCCCTCCCTTATTTAATAAAACATTAAGTGAAAATTAAGTTGAGTAAATCAAGAGACATGACTCTTGAATGCCCTCATTAACATTGAAGGAAGCAAATGTATAATGAACTCTAATTATTCACCTTCTTTTAAAGAGTCATATTCTTCATGAGTGAAGGGTCCTTCCATCTCTTATGAATATAAAAGTTTATGAAGTGATGGAATATCTCATTCCATCCAATCCATTCAAGAATCTCTTTCAAAGAAATAGATAGTTGTAGAGTGAGAAAGTTATTATATTTATATTTTTAGAAAAAAAAGAAGATATAAATTGTTTTTATTTTTTTTGTTAATAGTTACTACATTAAACATATCGGATTTACATTTTGTGTTCACTGAAAATTCTTAAACATCCTATCTTAATATGGTCTAATAGTTACTATATTACGCTTACAACTATTTTAAACGGCTGATTTCAATGCTAATATACGTACATAAATCTTAGTAATAATTAACTGGAAAGGCTCTATTTAGATACACAAGATTTCTAAATACTCATACATATTTATGTTATATATTTTAGTACCCACAACACCTGCACACATCAAAATTATAGAAAGTGATATTCTATTTGAGATTTATTTTTCTCAAATTTTTAATAAAATTTTCTGTCATTAATATGTCATACTTTTTTTTTTCCATTTTGGATAAAGATGATGGAAAAAAAAGGTTCAAATATTGAAATAGATGACTTTGCAACCTTCGCCAAAAACAAAAATTTAATTGAGAATCCTAACAGAAAATAACCAAGACACAATATTTATCCTGTGACGTCTTTTACAAATGATTGGACATCAAAATTTTGCCCCCTTTGTTGCATTCACACTCTCTAAAGCTTCCCATGTTTAGCCAACTCAGTATCCATAAAAAAGAAAGTGAGGATGAGGATGTAGTTTGAGAATGCGGAAGAAAAATAGCAATGTGCCCATCTTGGGAGCAATCATAGGCCATCTCAGTGGGACTCGGTACCATTTGCTAATTGCTAACTTTGTTCCATCACTACAACTTATATTTTGTATAATCATTTTTCATACCCTCTTCTTAATTTTCCCTTTCCACTCTCTTCACCTCATCATTACCACAACCGCCTCTATCTTTGGGGGGCTGAGGGTGTTATTATAATACTCTCATCCTTCCAATCTTCTTAACTTGCTTGTTTTTCAAAATCTACAATCACAAAACACTTACATTCCTCATACAAGAGTTTATACACATGTTCTACATACATTTGATAATGATTTTCTTTTTGTATGTTCCTATTCTTCTTTCACTTTCTCTCTCTTTCGTTATCCATGTGTTTAAGAAGCATATTCACCTTTTCTTATTAGATCTTGTCACCACCTTCTACACTACCAATACAAGTGACAACTACAAGCTTCATCCTAATTCATCCACCACCACCGTGCACATGCAAGTTCTTGATTCCCCTCCACCACCAAAGCATATTGGATTTATTGAAGATGTTGATGAGAGGATTAAAGGGTTGATGACTTGCACCAAAAGTTTTGGTTTTCAAAGCATTGACATCAACAATGAAATTAACGATAATGACAATAACAATGATGAAGATGATGATGATTGTTGGAGGAGGACGGCGGTGGCAGAGGGTAGAGGAAACTTTCCTCCACCGCTTTCATCACTAAATGGGAATGGACAACCTAGTTTCATTCTTGTACCAATAAGGAAAAATGGAAGGTTACTACTCAACAAAGTAAGAATGAAGAGACCAAAAGTTCTTAATGCTACACGACAAGATGGACGGTTGAGATTGTTCCTCGTTCCAGATCAGTGTGTAGAAGATAATGCAGAAGAAGAAGAGGAAGAATTAGTAGACGATATAGAGGAACAAATGAAGGAAGAAGAAGTAATGATAGTAGAATTAATGGAGGAAGAGGAAGAGGATGATGAAATGGTTGAAGAGATTACCAATTATGAGCAGAAAGATGTTAGGATTGGAGAGTGGAAGTTTTCTAATGAAAGAATTAGGAAGTGTCATGAGATTTTGAATCATATTCAAGGCCATCATCATGTTAATGGGAGTCATCATCACCTACATATGTATGGATTTAGCATTGCGTGACATTAAGATGGTGGTCCACATGGTGACCACACTTTTAATTCTGGGAGTCTGTAAATTTGTGATTGTATGTTTAATTGTGCCTCTTTCAAGTTTATACTAGATTTGTACAAATAGAACATGCAGGATCAATGTTGCATTGGAAATGTACATAATATAGAGGCGTTGTTTCCTTAGTTGGAGAAGAGAAGTGCTTTATGATATGATATATTATGTACGTATCTCTATACTCTACGAGTTTAAGAGAGACTCACTTGAATAAATTGAAGAATTAAATGGAAATTAGTCACATAGTCTATATGATCCAGCATTTGATTTTTGGAAAAGACAACAACAAATTTAAGGAGTTTATCGAGTTCTTTGTAACTGTGCTTTGAAAATTTAACTGGTAGAAAATAGAGAGAGAGGAAATTAATGGATTAGCGATATTGTTTAGGGATCCTTTGTGATTGTGCTATAAATTTAAGTAGTTGGTATCAATATGTTTTAGTTTAGTTTTAAAATTTTAAAAATTAGAATTAACTTTTAGTCTGTAATTTCTATTAAATTTAAATGGCATAACTAATTTATTATTTCTTAATTTAAGTTACTTTATGGATGGAGCCACGAAGCTTACCTAGGGGGTTTGGGACCAAGGGACAACAATGGCATGATTAACTCACAATGATAGAAATGATATGATTGTTGAAAAGGAGAGTAATCACAAGATGATAATGGTAATGGTTCCGATAGTGATTATCATAATAGTAATAATGATTTAGATGCTTATTATGATTAAATTTTTTTTTATTTTAGAGATGATGATAATAATAATTATTAAATTATAATAATAATTATAATAAAAAATAATATTAATAATAAAAAATAAATAATAATAATAATAATAATAATAATAATAATAATAATAATAATTGTCATAAATAAGTAATGATATTAATTATAGTGAGAGGTTTAATAATAATGATAATATTAAATTATTTAAAATAAAAAATAATAATTCAAGTAATGATAATAAGTATGATGATAATAATAACTACAATAATTAATAATTATTGATATTATTAAATTATACAATTTGTACTTATGATTCAACCTCTAGTCTATAAATGATATATTGCATATTTTTCATGTAAAAATACTTCTTACCTCACAGTTATGCATTAATATAATATGATATAATTGATAAATAATCATATCTTTTAAGTTAAAATAATATATTTTTTTAGGATAAGTTCAGCAAAAAAGATATATACATATGTATTTGATCTCTTTTACAAGATTTGTTCAACTGTAAGAAATATACACTCCCTTTTATGCATTTGATCAGAAATTTGATAGACATATTTAAATATATAGAAAATATTAATTAGAAAATATCAACCTTTAAATAGATATTTAGAAAAAATAACATATAACTATCTTAAACTTTTATCTTTTAACAAATAAATACCATTAAGTATTATTTCATTTTAATTAATACTTAAACTTTCATCATTGTTTGAATAGATGCTTCTGTTAAGTTGCTGTTAAATAATTAAGAGAATCAATCCATATCCTTAATTTTAATTGAGTCTGAATGGTTAATTATTTTTTATTTAAAATATTAAAATAATATAAGATAATTATTTAAATATGTTTCGTCGTGACGAACACGGTGAACGGAGGAGCACCAAACGGTAGTCATGGTTTTGTTTTGCACACCGTAGCGAAAGCCTTTCTTCGTATGTACAACGTTTAAGGAAAACTCCAATGTCGAGTGTCTATTACTCCATTCACCCAATGCATATAATATAAACGCTCCTACACAATGCATATATCTAGAGTAACTTCACTGCTAGCATCAATGTGAAGGAGTCTATGCTTGAGTGAGTCTTATTCCAATCCATTGGATGTACTGTAGATGCAGAATTTAAAACTAAAATGTATTATTTCAAAACAAAAATGATTGATGCCACTAATTATTATTATTAGTTTTTGATGAAAATGTTTACGTTAATAGAGATCTGATTGGGTATTAGGTGTTAGCATTTTGTAAATTAATTCGAGGAACCATCCTTATCTTATTACTTTCCAATTCATACTAACTCGTGCATACGTAATAAATGGCGAAGTTAATTTCAATATTTTAAATATCGTGTTTATTATTATTATTATTATTATTATTTTCTTTTTCATTTTTAATTGTGCCATAAACACTGGTAAATTTACATTCAATTCAAGAGGAGTAAATAAATCTTCGTATTTATATATAAATATTTTAAATGTGTTTCTAATTTCATATTATTAAATTTTTTATCTCTAATTTTTTACTTATTTTATAAAAGTAACTATTAATTTTTATTTTTTTAAATAAATTAACTTTTCTAACCTAGAATTCTAGATACTTTCCAACACTTGTTGTGACCATAATAAAACTGAAAAAGAGTAATAATATATCTTCTAAATTATTAAAAAATATTGAATGAAAAAGTAAATATGTTTAATGTATTGAAAATAGAAATTATAATTAATATTAATCATAAAAAGACAGAAAATTTGGCATAAGGATATTGAATAGGAAGTTTTATATTTTTTTTATGGGCATAATGTATATGGAAAGGTTTAGAATTATTGACGGATAAAACAAGATTGAATTCAAGGAGTGGCAGAATTGATCTAGGTAGTGTGGTTGAAAATTGAAAAGAAAAATAATTAAACATTTCAACGTGCACTTGCTTCAAAGTTGAGAGTTGAAATGGTGGATACTGTTCGGAAAAAGATTTATATACGTTTACACTTGACAGCTGCTGGAGGTTGACCAAAGGAGGCCTAATAAAACGAATTTAATATTTATTCTGAAAAGGGATTGTGTATTAAAGCTGAGAAAAAAAGAAAAGAAAAGAAAAAAAGAAGAACGCAAAGAGAAGATATGGTTGTTGTACTTCCAAAGAGAATAATACTGATGCGGCATGGGGAGTCCCAGGGGAACCTGGACACGGCGGCATACACGATCACTCCCGACCACAGCATTCAGTTAACGGGCCAAGGCATGGCCCAGGCCCGCCACGCCGGGGCCCAGATCCGGCGCTTGATCGGAGGGGCGGAGTGCTCCCCTGATTGGCGGGTGCAGTTCTACGTGTCCCCCTACGCCCGCACCCGATCGACGCTCCGGGAGTTGGGTAGGTGTTTCTCGAAGAAGAGAATAATCGGTGTGAGGGAAGAGTCGCGTATTCGGGAACAGGACTTTGGAAACTTTCAGGTGGAAGAGAGAATGAAGGTCATCAAGGAAACCCGCCAACGTTTTGGAAGGTTCTTCTATCGCTTCCCCGAGGGAGAATCCGCCGCCGATGTTTTCGATCGCATTTCAAGTAATCTCCTCCTTCTCCTTCTTTCCTATTTCTCCCCAAACTAACTTATACTTTACTACTTAAACTTTTTCCTATTAATTCATTTCATATTTCCCATTATAATAAATAAATAAATAAATAAATAAATAAATAATTTACTCAATGGATCAAATTTGTCTCATATACTAGAATAAAATAATGCTACATTCTATTATTTACTAGTTTTTTTTTTTTTAATTTTAATGCTTGAATTTAAAAAATTTAAATTTAGTTGATGAAATGAAATGTTTGTTTGATCTAATGACTTTTTTGAATAATTAACATATGTTCTGACAGTGTAATTAGTATTATTTTAAATGTTACAAATTGTCATTAGATTGTTAAGTTTTATTATAACAATTATTTACCTCATACTAACAATAATAGTTATTTTTACTGATTTTTAATAATTAATATAAAAAAATCACCAATATTAATTTGTAACTCAACAACGTTCCATCCATGAGTAAGAGTAAGATGTATAAATTTTTGTAAATAAGAAAAAATAACATACCTGTTTCTTATTCTGTGATATTGATTGGCTTGCTGATGGTTGTCATTATTTGATTGGTTTGAACTTTGCAGGTTTCTTTGAATCTCTGTGGAGGGACATAGACATGAACAGGCTTCGTCACGATCCTTCCAATGATCTGAATTTCGTAATTGTGTCACACGGGCTGACATCGCGTATATTCCTTATGAAGTGGTTCAAGTGGACAGTTGAGCAGTTTGAGCACCTAAACAATTTTGGGAACTGCGAGTTCCGTGTTATGCAGCTGGGAAGTGGTGGAGAATACAGCTTAGCTGTTCATCATACAGAGGAAGAAATGCTAAAATGGGGACTCTCTCCTGAGATGATTGCTGACCAAAAATGGCGTGCCACAGCTTGCAGGGGTGACTGGAATGATCACTGCCCATGGTACCTTGATGCTTTTTTTGATCATCTTCCTGACTCTGATTCTGATCATGATGCTGTGGAAACTGAAGGTGAAACTAATTCTTCAAGTGTATGTGCATAGTGTGCTTCCCATATGAGTTTATGGGTTCATTTTTAACACTTCATACTTGGTCGATTTCTTTTTTCATTTTTAATGATAGCAGAAGAGATTTGATTAGAATGAAAAATGAGGAAATTAAAGGGAAGATGACACGGTGGAAGTTCTCATAGATAACCTTTTGATTGTTAACATTTTATATTGTAGGTCGATTAAGCAGTTTTATACTATTTGTAGGGCTTTGTATAATTTATTCAAGCTTTTCATGATTCTTGTGGGTTATTCGTTATGATTGCCAAGTCTGCATTTTCATTGTTTACAAAAAGATTGTGATGGCACGCTCATTCTGTTCTGTATACTTGCTGTCAAAAAATAGTCTGATGATACTTTATTACATTTTTGTGATTCATTTTCAAATACCGTTTAGTATAACGCGGTTTACTATTGTGTGTGCCGACAAGAAGAATTTTAAATTGCCATTTAAGATGGAGTTTTAAATTATTTTTTTGTATGTATCACTGTCTTGTGAGAAACTCACGTGAAAGAGGACTTGTGCATTTAATAAGATGGATGTTTGATTACTCTAGAATTTAAATTTCTTTGGATCGAGTCCCAACCGCAGAAGAGGCCAGAGAAATATTTTAATGTACAAAATAAAAGAAAGCAAGTTAAATGTGGAATCATCAATGATCAAAGAGATTGTTAAGGCCACCCACAACATTCACACGGGACTAGTGTATGCTGTTTCGTAACATAAATTATTGACACTAACATTATTACACTCGTAACGTGAAATTAAGAAAAGGAATTGGACTTGTCATTGAGATTAGAACCCACTTTCAGAATTGATCGCGGGGGAGGCAATGGTTCTTCCTCTTGATCTAAAGAAATTGATTTTTGGAAGGACCTGCTCCACTTCCTCTTCAACTTCTTAGGTGGGGGAATCTCTTCCACGTCCTCCTTTATGCTTACGGTTTTCTTTATAGATGGCGTGGGTGCTAAACTAGGCGTTGGCAATTTTAATGCTGCATTCTCTCCTTCCATCTTATCAACGTTTATGCATGGGTCATTCTTCTCTTCAGCTTGCTGTACAGGAGAAGAAATAGAGCCACTTACGTGACCTTCAGTTGGTAGAAGCTTCTTTAAATCATCAACTTCGCTTGGTTTCTCTGACCATACCTTTTTTGCTTTAGAATCAGAGCCTCTTAGAGCAGTTGAGCTTGAACTGTGATGTCTAGAACGCCCTAAAGTCACCGTCTTCATCGCTTGTGAAGTCAGAGCTTTTGTGAGGAAATGATAGAGCCTGTAACAGATGCCCATAGGTTGAAGATGAAATTCTCTTTGGTCCATCTGCTGAAACTTACCCCAAGATAAAGATGTGAAAAGGGTGGAAGAAGAGATTGATTAATCCCGCCGGGAACTAAGAATATAAAAGTTCAAATCAGGAAGTAGATATTGAAATATTTGGAAGATATTCTTTGCTTTTCTTAGAAGGGATGTCAACCAAAAAGTTTACAGTCTTTATGAAGTTGCTATTGAATCTGAAAGTATAAAGCAAGAATAATAGAAGGCATTGCTTGATACTGCATCTCCCCAGCTCTGATCATGTTTATTGCGTAGCAAAAGCACACATAAGCGATGCAATTAATCAGGACTAATACAAATACAAAAACTTGTGCTTGTTTTAGTGACTCTTTCCAAATTATTGGCGGGGTTGGAGAATGGAATCGCTTTGCCCATTCTTCAACGTTTACTATTTTATTAATATTTTATGTTGGAGAATTACTTTCCCGTATGGTTTCCATTGGTCGATACATTATCTTCCAGTTTGCCAGCAAGGAAAGAAACTGATAAGGAGAACAACCGAAGGAAAAAAGACCTCGTAAAATGAATTTCATTCGAACAACAAAATTTGAATAGGTTTACAAATATCGATTTTATTCAGAGGACAAGGCTCCAGTGACAAACAAATATAGACTTCTCTTTGGTCTCTTTTCTCAAGTAGATAACTGTGATGCTTTTGGTGATATCCGTCCACACAGACGCCAGCTTGCACCAGGGTGAAACATAGACTTCTCAAATACCCATATATCACGGACAAGAACCTGGAAAACATAGGAAACTGGCAATAATGGTGAAAGAAAGAATATCTATATCCAAAATAAGGAGCAATACCCTGAACTTGAGCAAACAATTAATTTTGGAGGTCAAAAGGATGCATCCTTAAAACAGTATGAAGTTCCCTCTGCTAAAGCAGCTTGTCATTTCATAGGAAGCAAAATGAGTAGCCTATAATATAGTTCATGCCACAGAATATTGATTCCAAAGACTATGCTACCAATGCGTGAGAACATACAAGCCAATGAAAAAAGAACTATCTTTTCCCTGATGGTTAATGCATCATGAAAATTTGGCAGAAAGAAAAAGGAAATGAATATCCAGGAATGCTACAATGGAATGGAAACAAAGAAATTAAGAGCCTATTTGATTCTCTTATCACTTTTTTCTTTTGAGAGCTGTTCCCTAAAATAATTCCAAACTGCTCAGCAATTAATTTCTCATCCAAGTTCTATTATTAAGCTTTGAAAATTGTTTCTAAAACAAGTGTTAAAAAAAAACACAGAAATACTTGGGAGATGTTTTCTCATCTTCTTTTGTTTTCTTCAAATACTCAGCTTTACTGCCCAGGAGACAAATTAGAAAACCGAAATATGTTTATGGACAAACACTTCCAAATGTGTTAAAAGACAAACAAATTTTATTTAAAAGACAAAAAACTGTTCTTGAAAGTAGTAAACAAACAAGCCCCCAACTATCATTACCTCCTTGCTTTTATCTCCAGCCATCACAGAACCTTTTGAGTCGTATGCTTCAAATTTCTGCAATTAATATAACATTAATTCAATGTATTGAATTTTTGAAATTCCTATTACTCATGAAACCATGGCATAAGTTTTCTGGGATTGAACTAATTTTAATGTAAAGCATACCTGTTTAGCCATAATCTCAAGAGTAAGCTGAATAAATGTTTTATTTAGGTCTTTCCGATCAACTCCAATCTGTAATTCAAAATAAAATCAGCCTAAAAATCATCATATTGAAAAACAAAATACTGATTTCAAAATATGTGCCCACGTGTGTGCAAGAGAGTGACAGTACAATTCAGCATCATATATAATCTGCTCACATGCATAAGGCTAGTACGTTAAAAGGATGTGCATACTAGCAGGACCTGGTTAATTAGCACTTCTACAATTGTAATCATACTTCAAGCAAAAAAATATCAATTATATACAATAAAAATTGTTTGAATATTTAATCCCAGAAAAGGTCTATGCAGCAGAAGCTATGAAAGAACTTCAAAATTAAGTTTTTGTTCATGGTGCCCACAGACATAACCAGTAACTCCAGTGAGATGTCCAGAGAAACTTTACAAAGATACCAAGAAACAAAAAGGATTAACTTCAAAGTGTTCTCTTGTAAAATGGTCAGAACATCTCCATCAATACATCCTAACAAAGCAAATATTATTATTACTTGATCCAATGGGACCAGATTTTGATCCGGGATGCCTCAATGTTAGAAAGTTGACACATCATCTCTTTGATGTGTCCCAATACCAATAAAGGCAGATGTTCTGTGCTACATTTTCAGTTGTCGCATCATCTGGACCAAAATTTAACCACAGTGCAGAAGAATACTAACCAGACGTGCACGCAAAGTCCGAATCTTAACAACAGGCTCAACCATTTCCCAATGTACCTTGCTCCATGCAGTTTCTCTTTGCTTAATTTCATTCTTAAGTGCCTTGGACAAGAAAATGAAACACAAGATGTCAAAATTTTAAACTATATTCTTTTTAGAAAATCATTGATGCAAAAAATGTACAGCATTGTATCATAGCTCATTCACTAATAAAATCATGTAAAGGAACTGAAGCATACAGAAAACATCTTCTCAGTAACTGCTTTCCTTAATGATCTTTTGTCACCATTAGCTATTAGAGTGTTTATCTGGGGAAAAAGGGAGAAAATAAATCAGCAATGGGGCAAACAAGATATCCCAACTGAAATCATGGAAGAAATGAAAGTCACAACAGAACAAAACACATACTACAACACAAAAGAAAGAAACTGCCAAGAAATAGTAATGATAACTTGTCCTAGCTGGTGAAAATTCAAAACACAGTCCAAAAGGCCAGACATCCATGTCTTCTGTCCTTAATTTCAAGGCATTTGTTTAAATTGATTCTCCTGAACACTATTTGAAGTGACTATATCGCTCCAAAATGGCCTCCCTTCAATATCTTTCCAACAGTACACTCTCCTAATCTATTAAATCTATTATATTATAACACTCATGTACCTACATTCTGTCAAAGAAACTGCATGCATCAAATCCCAGCACTCACAAATCACAAGGTGTGATACAGCCACAAAATAGATGAAGTGAATTTGTTTCTTAAGAAAGGCACCAAATGCCAGTTAGATATCTGTTTTACCAGGCAGATAATATGTTCAATCACACTGATGGATGACAGATGAAAAAATTAAGTCCATAAGGATTTGAAATCAATATAATAGTAACTCAACAACCAAAAGAGATTTCAAGTTTAAATATAGATAGCATGTTCTTAGCAAAATATTCATCATTCATTATTTTTACTAATTTTCTTCACTTGTATAAAATTTTATTAATTAAAAATTGACCCCTCTAGTTTTCAACAAATTGATGTAAAGTAGACCCATATCATGTGGCACTCTTGTTGATTTGGAACTGATCCACATCATCTCCATGTCAGTAGAGAGATAGTGCAACATTAGCAAACATGAGCTCTAAAAGCAAACATGTTGGCATGCCAGCCAGTCTTACAAATGTAGCACTATCTTTGATTACATAGAAATAATAGGGCACATGTAAGACTGAATTTATTTATTTATATCAATTAGATTTTTGAAACTAGGTGGACCAAAATAGAACTTGTTTGAAGCTAGAGGGACCAAAAGTGTAATTAATGCAATATTTTTTCCTCTTCATAATTTCTTTTAGTTCTATTGTAGTACCGTATAGCTTGGACTACCACCTAGTGTTTGTTTGATTTATTTAGTGGACACCACCTAGTGGGAAAAGACTTTGTTGGTTGGTTGTTTGATCTTGTCACAAAGAATTTAAAAAAAAAAAAATTAAAGATTAAAAAAAAAAAAAAAACTTAGTAAAGGCTACAGAGTACATATACAAACCTCCTTGTACATATTGGCAGCCTCATTGTAGAACTGATTTTTTGAATATCCCGTTTTTCTTAATTTTGCAATAGCATAGGCACTCTTGAGCTGCAACAGAGCAAAGAATAAGGCTTGATTAAGGTTATTGATAGCATCCATTAAAATAACGGTACAGGTTCAATACTTTCAATGTGATTTTAATTTTCCTTTTCTTTCCTAATCTCTTATAAAAAACAAATCTCCTGTAGTTTCCAAGATTGGGGTAAATGAAAACAAGAAAAGACAATGGAAAAGTGCAATTTGGATCATCAGAAATTATTACATTGATATAAAGTCTGTTATAGTAAGTTTATCTAAAAACATTTTTAAAAGGAAAAAATAAGAAGAAAAAAGTAAAACAAGCTTCTACATAAGCTAAAATTAGCTTATACATAAGTTAAAAATCATCTTTTAGGACACTATTTTAGAAAGTTATATATATTAACTTATACAGAAGCTAATTTTAACTTATGAAGAAGTTCATGACAATTTTTTTTTTCTCCTAAAAATGTTTCTAAAAAATTTATCCAAACATACCCTTAGGCTCTATTGTCTAATTCAGGGGAATAATGCAAGCCAAAATTAAAATAAGTTATATATATCATCACCTCAAGAAGTATGTCATTTTTTGTTCTTCTCCAACCACTTGTGGTGAACCATCTGATACATCAAATATCAGAGAAATTATACAAAAGATCATGATATATAATTATAGTAGTTTACAAGGAAATGTACTGCTATATAAGAGTGAAGGCACATCCAATTGGTGAAAGAAATTATTTAGAAAAGGTGTAAACAATTCTAAATATTAAAGTAAACCAACAAATAGCTATGCAAATTTTAAATTTTGTTATATATATAATGGAAGTATGTTAGTGATAAAAAGCCATGTATAAACCATAGAGATTTAACAACACTGAGATCTAACCTCTTCCAAAATGGGATTTTCTCACGAGGTTCATAAGGTTCATAGATAAATCCAGGACTTGACATGGATAGTTGTTGTGTCTGCATCAATGACATGTCAGGAACGAATAAAAATTATTACCTGATCTGCATATTAAAGCCTTGTTTGATATCTCTTTGTTTTCAATTTCTAAAACTAGTTTAGAAAACTTTATTGAAATTTAAGATCAATTTTTGAAAACAGAATGAATGAAATACTAGTCTGGCAGTACAATTTCTCAGGTTTTGGAAATTGGTGAGTTTTTGGTCCATCAATATCAATGGTCTACATCTCATTGATGTGCAAATTACGAGATTGTGTTTTTTTTTTGTTACAAAGTAACAAAACTGCCATTAGTGAATGTACTTATTTACAGTTGAGTCACCGTGTCTTTTATGGAAACCAGTGAGAAACATCTTTTAGCTGTTTCTGTCTTGTAGTTTTCAAAATCAGAGGATAGATTTAAAACAGCTAGTAAGAAAACAATAACATTCTTTAAACATTTTTTTTATATTTTTAAAAACTAAAAACAGAAATCAAAGAATCTCTGATCACAGACAACCATCATAGATCAATTTCCTTTACGTTATCCTTTTAAGAGTATTGTAATGACGAGATTTTGTTAAGCAGTAGATAAATGCTCAAATTCAAATTCATCTAATCATCAAAGCTCTATGTAACTGTTTTAGAGAACAACACAGTAATGAGGCCCATGTACTCACATGTTACATCTAGCATATCCAAGTAGTTAAATGATGGAGGCTTCTCATGCGGTCTGCCAATTGAAATGCTAAAATGCTTTGAAATTTTAATGTTATGAAAATATTCTGAATTTATGAATGATCAAAATCTTTTTAATGCCCTAACTATAGTCGTAAACTGCCTGTCTTAGGTTCAACTCACCATCTCATTGAAGAGTAGAAAAAACTCCTTGTTGTTTGAAGAACCCTCTTATTACCTCAATTGGTAATTTTTTCATAGAAAGGAAACATGAGATAATAAATCCAGTAATTCCATTCAAATAACCAAATAAATGGCTATATAGTCCAGCATACAAGAAGAGCATAAATGAGAGAGATAGTAACAATCCAATTGAAAACACAACAACAACAATAGTTCCATAATTAAAGACTTAAACCCGAAAGATAAAGGAAACAGGAACAACAAAACTCAGCCCCCAAATTTTATGAATCCAAAACAATAAGTATACATTGGATACAATGCATAAAGTATATACTATATATCATGAAGAATGGCAGGAAAAACTCCATCATCATAAAATGAAGAGAAGAAATTTCAGAGTACCAATGGTCGTGATTGTACTGGGGCTTTGACTTGAGTAGTTAACATCCTCTTATCGTTCATGAAAATGGACAACTCAGCAGCCTAAGACATAAAAAAAGACAGAAGAAATATAGGAAGTCAAATCCCAAAAATCAGTCTTGATAAGATAAAACGTTCAAGAATATTTACCATTGTAGATCGAAGTGTCAAAGATTTTACACCAGCAAAGGGAAAACCATCGTGGCCCTTTAAAAAATGGGGATGGAAGCTCCGGAAATTACCCTCAGAACCTGATCAGGCATAAATAACTCGAACTGTCAACAAATAGAAGGTTAAAGACCAAACTGAATCATTCACATAAATATCTCTTATAAAATCCCTTTCGCAAACAAATGAAACAACAACAAAATTTTTTTTTAAGAGATTATTACCGTTTGATAGAGCAGAGGAATAACTCTTGCAGCCACCGAGCCTGAAAATTCAAACACACCGAAATCATAAAAATTGCACAATGACATTCATTTCAAGCTGAAAGCAACCGTTTGGCTTCATGAAGAAGATGCATTTTGCTCGGAAAGCAAGGAAAGTAGAGTTACTCACAGATACGACGAAGATTCTCCAATCTGAGATGAACGATAGAGTGTGCGAACTAAGTGTAAGCGTTTAAACGGCGTCATCATCTTCAACTTCAACTTGTATTCAGACACATTACAGTTACAGTTACAATTTTTATCACAGATGAATTATCGATGCCGAATTGAACCGCAACAAAGGTTCTGGTTTTGTAAGGGTTTAAGACTTCAAACTAATTACAAAATAGAAAATTAGAATTTACTTAGAAATGCATTCCAGTGGGCCAGTAAAACAGTAGGCCCATTTTTCCTAGGTTGGGCCTATCCAGGCCATCTTAAGAGAAGGCTAAAGTTTGAGCGGTTCCTTGATTGAATGTTTTTCCTGATGTATTTCTTTATTTTTATCTATATTTTTTAAGAATTTAATTTATACGAACTCTAGGTATATTTAAGTTAAATTTGTTTTTAATTATTGTACCAAATTTTTTAAATTATATGTTCATAATAATTTGAACTTTCCCATTTTTTTTTACAAAAAATAACTACATTGTAAAAAGCTAACAACGCACATATTTGATAAAAAATTGAATCCTATCAAGACTATTTACTTTTATTTTTATAAATAATGAAATATGATTCTAATGGTGATGATTAAGAAAAATTAAATGCATATTATTATTAAATACTTTTAGCTACTAAATAAATGTGTTAAATAACTTCTACATGTCCAATATAATGAACTTATTCTTTGCCAATAAAACTTTTCTAATTTTGCATAAATACCCCCTGAAACAATAGTGAACAAAACCACATGAATATTTATTACATGCAAATAAATTGAAAACGAATTTAATTCTTAAAAGAATAATTCTGAATAAGTTCTTGTAGAAGAACATATTTATTTATTTTTATCACTACAGATTATATTAATTTAATATTTATAAAAGTATAAGTTGTTTGATCATTAAAAGAATATATTTATAATGTATAAGACTTGAAGTTTGAATAAAATTGTCTCAGGTAATAGATATACGATTTTTTTAGACAAAATAATTATAATAATTGAAGTTCGAGTTGATCAGCCTAGGGGGATGTTAATTGCTTTGATTTCTCAAATGAATGTATAGCATAGTTTTCAGAAAATCATGTTAGCTTAGATTGTAAAGTTGAGCTGTTCCTGCTCACTTTCTCTTTCGTAGAGGCTGTTAGTCCTCTACTTTGTATTTCACCAAAGGTTTAATGGTAAAAAAAAAGTTGTATTTTTGTTCATTTAAAAAATTTAATTAGATGCTTATATTTTTTGAAACTTCAATCATATCTTTTATTTTTTTAAAAGATCTTTAATTATACCCTTTTAGTCCAATATACAATTAATTTGTAAATTTGACAATTTTAATTTATGATTAATGATTATTTTTAATCGACACTATAATTATTATTTATTTTTAAATCAATAAAATAAAATATAATTAAAAAAATTATTTAAAAATGACATTAGAGATTCAAAAGGATTTGATTGAAGTATAATTGAAAAAAAAGGAGTATATTAAACGGAAAATATATAATAAAAACAATTTTTTTACAAAAAGGAACAAGATTGAGGTTTCAAAAAATATAAAAACTTATTAAATTATTGAAATAAACAAAGAAACCATTTTATCAATTAAGTCTTAAAAAAACAAAATTGTAAAGGTGAGCGGAGCCACTCATGTTGGGTTTCTGATATGTTAATTTTCATTTTTCTTTTTGATAAATGCGATCTGTTATAAACGTTACATTGTATGACAGTATGACTGGAATCTATACATGACTATTACCCTTCACGTGAGGTCCAATAAATTTATTTATTGTTCAAAATAATTATATACTCATCTTGATAGATTGCTGTAGGGTGCAAATTATAAACTTATAAACTATTCTTATTCTTGTTATCTCTTGTGCTTTTTTATATCTCTTTATTTATTTATCATTGATTTTAGAAGTTCCTGACGAAACAAAATCTAACATATTTCACCTATTTGCCTACGTAATATACCGTCCATATCCAGATAATTCATAATCGAAATAATTTTTAGAATAAAATATGTTTTAAGTTCTTAATTTTCACCAACTTTTGTTTTTAATTTCTAAATGAAAGTTGGTAAAAATTTAAGGAATGAAAACATAATTCGTCTTTTTTTTATTCATTTTAAGGATTTCAAGCCCGAGGTAAAAGACCATTCAGCAACTTCTTCTATGATGTTAATTTTTTTTAGGGTAACGCTAATTTGTATCTTTTAATATTGGCACAAGACAATACTTATTGTTTTGTCTTCAAAAGAATCTGTTAACAAAATTCATGAATCCATTTTTTGCTGCTGGTTTGGCACATTAGCTCACGGATAGCCCAAACAACAAATAATTAAATAAAAGGATCAATATGTTCACACTTTACAGCATATAACACAAACCGAGAAATGTGGACTTTGTTAATGCTAATGCTTCTGTCCTTTTACTCTCATTGGATTGCATGGACACAGTTGTCATTGCCAAGTGTAAAGGTTCACGGGGAGCGATTGAGGTGAAGCAATATTGTCTTGTGGAGATGCAAGTTACTTAAGACAAATACACGCATCCAAATGCAAGACAAACCATCTCTTAACTTATGGAATAGTCTTTCAATAGTACAATAAGTGGTTTTCTTGAACGGCATAAGGATAATAACATTGTAATGCAAAGCAAAAAGAATTGTTTCCTTCTGGATTCAGTTTCTTTCTTACAATCATAAGCAAGTTTTTCCTTGGTTATTGGGACTTCACTTTGAAGCAACCAACTGGGTGTGCAATGCAATGCATGCATAAAAGGCACGCATTAAGCTAGCTAGCTATAATTGGTATTCCTCTGTCTATGTTGTTGGTGTTTGGCACACATAAAGTGAGAGTTATCATGGATTCTAAGAATGCTGTTGCTTTTCAAGTTGCCACATTTTGCATTTGTTTGGCTGTGGCAAATTCGGTTGACTTCAGTTACCCAGCAGTTTTCAACTTTGGTGATTCAAACTCAGACACAGGTGAACTTGCTGCAGGGATGGGATTTCTAGTTGTCCCGCCTAATGGACAAAATTACTTCAAAACCTCATCTGGGAGGTTCTGCGATGGCCGTCTCATAGTTGACTTCCTAAGTAAGTTTCTAATCTTTCATGAAATTGTCTTATACTTGTTTCAATGATCTTGATGAGTCTTGTTCCTCACATTTAGTTCACCTTTTAATATTCCTTCTCTAAAATTTAGGAGCTTACATCTAATGTGTTAATGTCCAAGAAATTCCTAAGGCCAGTTAGAAACTCAAGAAATTTCAATAAGCTCTTCTATGTGTGATTTGATGTGACTAAGGAGAGTCACGCCTTATTTATTGAGGATGCTTTCTAGATTCCACTATATTGAGCCCAAGGATCATAGGCATAACTGTTCTCAGTTGAATGGCCCCAAGTCCCTCAAGCGTCAAGCTGAAAGATGGGAGGTGCTTGCTTGGTTGGACGATCCATAATGTAAATTCATTTTTTTTGGAGAGGGCATGTTACTGGCAATGCTTCTCACTGATTACTTTAAGATTAGAGATTGGATTAACTTGGTCATTGGTAGAATATAACAATGACTTACTTCCATGACAAGTATGAATTACCAAACAAACCATCTAATGTTACATATGTGAGATAACTAAGCATAAATAACAAGTGTTTTGGAACACAAGGAAACTCTGGAAGGCTGAAAATCATCCATGCAATGGTGAACATGCTGCCATGTCCATCACCATCACATATATCATTTGCATTGATATGATAGTTCCATGTGTTTTTGGTTGGTTATTGCAGTGGATGCGATGAAATTGCCATTCTTAAATGCCTACATGGATTCAGTGGGTTTGCCAAATTTTCAGCAAGGATGCAATTTTGCAGCAGCAGGTTCAACTATCCTTCCAGCCACTGCAACATCCATCAGCCCGTTCGGCTTTGGGGTTCAGATATCTCAGTTTCTGAGATTCAGAGCTCTGGCTCTTCAATTGCTTCAAGGTATATGATAGATTAATCAAGTATCTTCTCGTTACTTTGGTTTCAAAATCTAGTTTGCGGTTTATCTCATTCAATCATTTGAAGGAAAATTATCACAATAAAGTTTCAGGAAAGAAATTTGATCAGTACGTCCCAACTGAAGACTATTTTGAGAAGGGATTATACATGTTTGACATAGGCCAGAACGATCTTGCCGGTGCATTTTATTCAAAAACATTGGATCAAACACTTGCCTCAATTCCAGCAATTCTATTGGAATTTGAAACTGGAATAAGGGTTGGTTTCATTGTGTCTAATAAAATATGAATTGGTGCATTTCTTATTGAAATTATTTTATCTTAAAGGTTTCTTTACATCCATAGTATATAATAGTTCTACTGAAAATTAACATTCACTCTCTGATTTGTGTGCTAGAAACTGTATGAGCACGGGGCAAGGAATTTCTGGATACATAACACGGGTCCACTCGGATGCTTGCCTCAGGTTGTTGCCAAATTTGGCACTAATCCATCAAAGCTTGATGAACTAGGATGTGTTAGTTCACACAACCAAGCGGCCAAAGCCTTTAATATACAGCTTCAAGCTTTCTGTAATAAATTGAAGGGCCAGTATCGAGATGCAAATGTTATACATGTTGATATCTTTACCATAAAATCAGACCTCATTGCAAACTATTCTAAATATGGTGAGTGTAACTTAAAAAAATTATTGTTGTCTCATCTCAATTCAGTTTTACTATTGATTTTGCTATATATTTTTGGATAATGATTGTTTCCAAGAGATTTAGATGTTAACTTTTATAGATTTTGAATTCCTCATATCATATGTGATATCACTGATATGCCCTTGGCATCATGTGATGTGCCATATGCAACAGCAACTTCTGTTTTACTCATACTGCTTACTATAGTACTTAGATTACTCATCAACGTGACACGATTTGACAATGGAAGAATATAGAAGATCGATTTGTATTACATTACACTTCATGGGAATTCGTTTTGTTCTTCTTTTGAGCTTTGTTTTCTATAGTCTCATTTCTCTACAGTCCTTAAAATGCTACAAGTATGTTCAAGTCAGTGGTGAATACAGCTAGGGATCAGGATAAACCAAAATGGCGTAATTTCTTTTCTAACACATAAGTTCTGTGATTATATGTTTACAGGGTTTGAACAACCCATTATGGCTTGTTGTGGATATGGAGGTCCACCATTGAACTGTGACAGTCGAGTTTCTTGTGGGCTAACAAAGATCTTGAACGGGACCACAATAACAGCGAAAGGTTGCAACGACAGCAGTGTGTATGTTAACTGGGACGGAACTCATTACACTGAGGCTGCAAATAAATATGTGGCATCAAAAATTCTCACTGGAAACTACTCCAATACTCTTTTGGGGGACAAAATGCCCTTCCTTCTGTAGCTCAAGTTCTAAATCCCTACCTGTTTACTGTTATAATAATTTTATTCTTTCTGTGATAGTGTAGTGAAACAAACAGCTGATTGTAACCTTGACAGTCATGGTCTTACAACAAATATGATTCAAGATTAAATCAACTGACTTTGAGACATGGTCAGTGGAAGAGTTTCTATGGAGCTTACATGGACTTATTACATAAGTACTTAAACTAAAAATTGGAAGTGTTTGGCTAAAGTTAGAAAGGGGCTTATGCCTCTCCTATTAAGTTCATTTAAGCTTATTATATTATGAGGGGGGAATTAAAGTCATCAACGCAATGGACAAAGCTAGGAACCCCTGTCCACTATTAGATTTATTGGGAAAATAAAAAATAAAAAAGACACTTAAGCAAGAGGAAAACTCGAACAGAGGCTGGGAACTAGAACTCGTTCTACCTGACTTTAAGAACGCCAAATTGGCATATAAAAATAGTCATATGCATATACTTTGGAATTGCATTTACAAGCAAAAACTCTTATCTTATTTTTCAGCTTTCTCATACTCAATTTTAACATGAGCATGGTTACAACTGCACATTATACGTCTGAATTTAAAGAGTGAGAATTTGAAAGACAGATGTAGTTATATTATTTTATTTTTTGGATACATAGGCATAGTACTGTGCCATAGGAACAACGAATGCGATGACCAACAAACCTCCAACTACAAGAGTGAATTGTGCACGCTTCTCTTCTGTCTCTTCCTTGGTTTTGAAGTTAGACTCACGTTTGCTGTCTTTAAATTTTGGCCCACCAGGATCTGGAAGCCCATCAATGGCAGCAGCTAGCCGTTTAGCTGTGCTAAAAATAGCTTCATTGTACTTCTCATCCGTAGCCAATACTGCATATATAAACCAGAATAGGTAGTTTTGTACCCCTTCAAAAAGTAAAAATGATTATAGCTGTTCCTTAATGTGTAAAGGTTCGGAAGATTGACAAGTTTTACAAATAGAATTTAATTAGAATGTGTTTGCAGTATAAATGTGTTTTATATTCTCATTCAATCATAGATTGCCATGATATATTGTAAGATTGATGAATTTTATAATAATTATCTTTAAGGTCATATTTAAGATGATTTCTAACAGCATAATAGTATAAAAGCTTTGTAATAACACTGTATGACAATTAAACTGTTATAAATATTACAAACTTGCAAGTACCTGGAAGGTTCTCTGAGACAGTAGCATCAAGGATATTTTCCCCCACAGCTTCAACAAAAGCCGGGCCACCAGTGACTGCTCCTTCTTTCTGACTCGTGACAAGCACCACAATACCCTTGTTGCTCCCTTCTTCTACAGAAGGGTACCAACGCTCCAAGACTTGGTCAGCATACTCAAATGCATCAGCTTTGCTCTGCAACCAACCACATTATATAATCAAAACATTTCATCTAGCATTTTGTTGGTCCTTTCACGCTCCATTTTAGTTGCATGGCAGAGAACATGGACAAGGTTGAACAAGTTTGCACAAGCTCAATGTTTCTTCACAGCACATCATGTGGAAACATATGAAAGGCAGTTTAATTGTTTAAAGACATAGTTGTGTAACTAACCGTGAGTTTTCTAACAGTTATAAAATTGATGCGGAAGTTCTTCCTCGATTCCAAATCAGACAACAACTGCTTCAAATCAGACCTGGTCACCCTACTAAGCACTCCTGCATCGTCAAACACATACGAATCTTTGGGTGGACCCTCGTTAAGTACATCAAACTCAGATGCCAGTGCATTGCCACTTAACAAAACTGGGCTAAAGTTGAGTGCCAAGGAGATAGCCAAAGCTGCTAGGCCTTGTTGAGCATGAGCCAACCAGCTTGTGCATGAAGGTTTGGAAGATGAAGTTTGGTTCTTTCTGAGACTGGAAATAATGGGTTTGGAACAAAAGAGAGAATTTGACTTGGGTTGGAGAGAGGTAGACAAGAGGACTCTTGAGGCTGAAGGTTTGATGTTGAGGAGTGGAGAGAGAGAGTGAGGAGGAAAAATGGTTCCCATGATGAAGATCAGCAAGGATTCAAGTGCAGAAGGCTTCTTCTTCTCTTCCACATCATCCTTTGTCCTCTGATTTGATTCAGATTTCGGGTGGTCTGGATTGGTTGGCTGTGTTTGAAAGTGGATAACGTCTATTAGCCATGTGGGCCATTTGGTCCACAGAACTAGACATTTTCATTTTTCTTTTTACTTTCCCCCTAGCGAGCCTTCATTTGTAAATAGATAAATACAAAGATATCTATGTTGAATTTTTTTCATATATTATTTCCCTGAATCATAAATAAAATTTTCTATCAACTGATATGGAATTGATTAAGTTTAACAACTGATCTCGAATTAGAATGTTAAGTATACTGTATTTCATACTCAATAGAAATATTTTGAGACCTGCAGTAATTCTATCTACTCGAACATATTGTTTCCTGTGGTGGAAGATACCTGTCTTCCTAAATAAAAATTAAATAAGTGCCCCTCAGTTGAGTAAATTCCAAAAGCAATTTATTGTAGATGAAACTAATGATAACTGTCTTCGTGCACTTTCTTTCATGGCCATTCTTTTCTCCAATCTTGGCATCAGCAACACCAAACCCTTCTTCTCTTTCACCTCAAAACCCATAATTTGTGGGGCCAAGAACCTCACTTCGAAAAGGAATCTCATCCTTCAAACTCCTCTCGTCTGCATTGGCATTGGCCTAACTCCTCAAGTCTCAGTTGCGCAATCTTCACCTCAAGAGTCGCCGTCTAAATCGCTTCTTTCTAGCATTGAAAACACGACATCTTGGTTTCAGTTCTACGGTGATGGCTTTGCCATTCGAGTCCCACCAGAGTTTAAGGATATCATGGAACCTGAGGTGCACTCAACTATTTTTCTCTCAATTTTTAATTGTAATTTCCTAATTCTGTTTTAGTAAAAAATTTTAATGTTCAACGTGGTAAACTGTAATTTAGAATTACAATTAAAAAATGATTGTAAAATGTGTAGATAGAAACTTAATAATGACAGGGTTGTTTAACTCAGCTGAATCCCGTTTCAGTTAGTTGGAGTTTGATGTAATAGTTAGTTAATTCATCTTTTATGGCTGAGGATAGCTGAATAAGTTAGTCTTATCAGTTGAAACTGTATAACTATATATAGCTGATTGATCAACTGGCATATTAAAAACAATAGAATTGAAACATTGTGAATTTTCAGTTGAGTGAATTTGCCTTCCATTTGCTTGCAGGATTTCGATGCTGGACAGTCTCTCTATGGGGACAAGGCAAAGGCAAAGACTTTTTCAGCACGGTTTGCATCTTCCGATGGGTAATTTTTTATCAAACTGACAAACTCCCAACTCCTTATTTTCTTGCAATGCACTGTTGTATTTTTAGAAGGAAACATGATCATCTTGTCTGAGATTGAAACAGATCAGAGATTCTAAGTGTTGTTACTCGGCCAACCAATCAACTTAAAATCACCTTCTTACAGGTAATCAGACGGTCGATGACATTTTGTTATACACATACATATCCCCCAAATTACACCAATAAGGCATAAAATTTTCATCATTGTTGAGTAATTAATAACAGACAAGCAAGGCATTTTGCTATTTGTACATCAGAAACCCTTGTCCAAGTCAATGTGATGTGTCTGCACTGGCTTGGCCACTAGATTCAGTATTGCATCTTTTCTGTCTCCCAATTGTTTGCCGTTTGGTTCTTTTCTAGTTCAATGCTGAGTTAGCATTAGGCCCTTTCTTATTGCAAGTTTTTCCTATTTATGAACTTGGACGAGAAATAGGAACCTTTTGCTCCTGATGATAATTTCATAAATGATGGAGAAACTGATTTGAACCTTATAATTCATGATCTCTTTACTTCAGCATGATTTCAACTTTTAGAAGCTCTCATTAATGTCATTGTCCAAGGAGAACATATGTACAGTATATCATTATCAGCCATTAGGTTTTTGTGTCTCTGTTATGACAAATCACTGTAACTGAGATTGGATCTATTCCTATTTTTTATTCGTGATGTGAACTCCTCAAGGAACTTACGTATTCTTCACTGATTCGAACAGGCTCAGAATATAACTGATTTAGGTTCCCTGAAGGAAGCAGCAAAAATATTTGTTCCAGGTACAATTTTGTTAAACGTCTGCATGTTTTTGTAGGTTCAGTTAGTTATTTAAATGGTATGATGTTCTTCACTGCTCCTTCTGTTTACTCATAGTTCTTGGTTTTAGTATTTCATTCTGCCCATGATGTGAATGCAGGAGGCTCAAAACTTTACTCTGCAAGATCAATAAAAATAAAGGAAGATGAGGATTTTACGTAAGTTCATTTTCAACTGACTGGAACAATTTGAGGACAAAATACATAAATGAGTTCTTTTTATTTTTATTGTTATTAAAAAAAAAAAACCCGGAGGTTATCTTAGAAAATAAGGGCTATAAATAAAGAGCATTGTTACCCTTGCTCCCAATGTTTAACTGGATACACAAAATGCTAATGTAGAAAACTCTGGATGTGTGTGGATTAATCTTTTAAACCTGTTTTACTTCATCTGGAACCAACCCTATTAATGTGTCTTTATAACATTGAGTTTTTCTGTTGCATCAAATTCCAATGCAGTATTGGCTTTTATAATTTCAGGACATACTATTTCTATGAATTTGGTAAAGATGATCAGCACGTAGCATTGATGACAGGTGTCAGCAGTGGAAAGGTTTGTTACTACATGCATTTTACTGATAAAAATATAAATAACTAACCCGTCCACATATACTGGGATATGCAATGGAACCAATAGAGAAATTTCTCTGTATTTGTGCGGTGATACACTTCAATAATTTTTATATTATATTTTCACCAGCATAAACTACAGAAAAGTAAGATATCTATCTGGTCCTTATATTCTGCAGGCTTTTATTGCTGGAGCAACTGCACCACAGTCCAAGTGGGACAGCGATGGTGTAAAACTTCGTTCTGCTGCTATATCATTAAAAATTCTGTAGTCATGTGCTGAAATTTTTTAGCTGGGTATGTCAACTAATAATTTCGACACTTCAGTGATATGGTTTTTATTACTTTCATGTAGTGCAATACTGCCTGCTATTTTAAGTCAAGATTTTTATATAAACTTCATAGAGTATTGAAGATCAGTTGTTCCCGTTTCATAGCCTAAATTTTGTTTGAAGCTGAAGCCAGGGCTAAGTAATGTCTAATCCAGCTGCTGAGAATTGAGAATGTAATAGTATTATACAGAAAATCACATCAGACTATGTAGACCATTTATTTGATATACGGCTAATCATTCTATTCTATGGCAAGAACAATGACTTCTTATATTACTTTTAACTGCTTGTGCACAACTCTTTCTAGGTTCCATATTATTATTTTTTTTAATTCTGATTTGAAGCAGTTCTCTACTTGTCTGCTGCTAATTGCAGTAATCTTGACACACGGTTCATTGGGTGCTCAGCTGCCTGTCAAAGCTGAAAAGCAGTTAATAAGACATTGGACATTAAATTAATATTCTATTCAATGTTGTGAAGCTACTGTTTTTACTGGTTAATGAAATTTTGATTTGAGTATTGACATTTAATTGGATAAAATGCATTTGTTATTTTTATGAGTTACTGAGGTATGATTCTCGCTTACTGGTCTTTAAACGAGAAGTGTACTAAGTCATTTCTCTGACCAATTTTGTATTATAAGGCATAACCTTTACCTTTCTTAATTCTTTAATTTGCTCATGTATATCAAGCGTTTCTTAAGTGTACTGAAATTTTGCCGGTGAAAGGAGAGATCAGTAGACATCAATGCATACATAATACTAAGCAAAGAATAATTAACCAATCTGACTAAAAATAATATTAATGTACACTCGGCTTAGTCCATGGACTACTTTTTTAACTGAACTAGTTTTTCTTTTTCTTTTTTTTTTGAGAGAAAGAGATTTAACTGAGCTAGTTGGTCGTTGCTCAGCATGAACGGGTATTTTTATGTTTCCTAGACTCTTATTTAGCATAATTACAGCACCAAGATTTAGAAAGCACAAATGTGACACAAGACATAAGACTCGATTATAATACAATGAAATTAACATAAATTATATGTCTTAAATTAAGAGAGAGAAGCAATACTTTGGAACTGCGCGTGAATTATTACAAACACAAAAAAAAGTTAATAATTTGTTTAAATATAGTGATATTCTCATATGTATTAGTATAATTATTTAAACAAGAAAAACAAAAAATATTATAAGATGCATATAGCAGTAGCTAGCACGGAGTGCATTAGATTTTGGTGGAATTGATTTTAAAAATTTTGATTTGTATTTGGGTATAATATTTTGAAAATGATTTTAGAAGAATTGACTTTCTTTCCTTAAGAAAAATGTCTTATAAAGGGCGTTCCAAACTCCTTTTGGAAGAGTAATCAATTAGAATCAAAATAAAATTATTTTCTGGTTATAAAAAATAAGGAAAAGAACATTTACCTGTCTTAAACTTTATCTCTTTTGTAAATAGAAATTTTAATTTTATCTTATTTGATCCCTAAATTCTATCTTATTTATAAATATTTATAAATAGACATTATAAAATTTAATTGCATTCTAATT
>JAMLFT010001811.1:0-28626 GCA_026544285.1 Pachyrhizus erosus
TTACATAATTAATATATTTAAATTAAAATATTTTTATATTTATACATTAAAATTTATATTTCAATAAATACAGAAAAAATGCATTAGATTTAATACTTTATCTTAAGAAATTATATTAATATATTTTGAGATTTTTTGAAATTGTATATAATTATTTATGTATTTATTTTGCAACATGTATAACAACCTACGTTATAAAGATACATAATATAATGTATTTTTTAAATAACAAGGAGGGTCAATGTAATGTATTTTAAATTATTAAAAGGAATTAGTATTAAAAAAAAAAGAAGAAATATTGAGGAAGATTTGCCGCAACATCTTTTTTTTATGTTATTATTATTATTATTATGATCGAAAATGAACCAAGGAAGATTTAGTTATCAAAACGACTATCATGTGTCGTGATTGTTAATTAATATTGATATTGATGCATCATTTCAACCAAAATGTACTTTCATGTCTGCTTATATATCACTGTACTTGAATTTTGGATTAGCATTGCACATATGGCACACGCAAGTTCTAAACCCATGGCCATAATGGACCATATTTGGATATACACACTTTTTAATATAGTCCGAGTTTCCTTTGATTCCATCTATCATCAAAATGGCAGCTAGTATACTCAAAGTTCCACCAGGGTGTGCAAACGTTTCTTTCACTCTAGCCAAAGATTGATGGTGGACCCGTTCAGAAAACCACAAATCATGTAGGGTCCCCTTTCCATGGATATATAAGAATACAAGCAAAGGACTCATCCAACAGTAACATTTAGCAGAGCAGAGGTAGTGATCACAAAACCCTTCATCACAAAGTTACGACCTTTTTCATTCTTTTTTTTTTTTTCTATGGATCCAATGCCCAACTATAAAATAATCATTATAGGAGGAAGTTGGAGTGGTTTATCACTTTGTGCTACTAAATTGCTTACTTAAGTCTTCCTTGTTATAAATATTTGTATAATTATCTTTGCTAGATATATGTGAAAGCAAAGGCAATAGCTGATGAGACATTAATTTGAGAATCTGGTTGCACTTTCTCATCAACAGGCAAGTGGCATAATAACTTATTATAGACATTTTCTATGCTGAACAAAAAAAGTATGCCATGATATATATGCTTTTATAACAAGCAATGTCTGGACATAAGTTTTCAAAGTATGAAATATGGACAATGTGTCTTAATTCCTAAACCCAATAGTGGGTCAAAGGTTATCCAATTCAGCTAAGGCAACAATTTGCATTATATTGCAAATTGAAATTAGACCGACTATAACCAAGTATTAGTGCATTAATCATTTGCATATGCTACCAAAAGGAACCTATCCTTTCATTAACTCATTCTTCATTTAATGGAATGAGTTAATGAAAGGGCAAAAATTAGATATTGAATCCCATATATAACCTCAGCATCGGAATGCTTTTTATGTTTGATTTAAGATGCACTCCTAAAATATGCATAGCACAGAGTAGCAGACCGATATTGGGTTTTAATTGTTCTATAGTAGAGATGGCTAAGTGTCGTCATGAGTTTTACCTTAAAGAAATTGGATTATCTGTTATTCGTATGAGAAATTTTTATATAAATTAATTAATCAGACTACATATGAGAAATTGAATTAGTAATATTTTAATGTTTTTATGATATTATAAAATTAAAGTATTATTCATTTTGATGTCTACATATAATTCTTTAACAAAATATATCAAATTTTTTGCATCAATAACTTTTAGTTATAATTTACAAATTTTTGTCATGGGATGTTTTAAATGGGATTTTTTTACTTTTTAAAACTACACGAGTAATTAACTCATTCAATATATTTATATTATAAAATAGTTTTAAACTATTTCTCTACTGACATCACAAATAATATATTTTCTAATTTTTCAAACATTGCATAAATATATCGTAGTGAATAAAATCAAAGGTTTTCAGCAATTAAAAATATTATATATAAAAAAGTATTTCAAAAAATATAATATAATGTAACTTATACACTATTTATATTTTACATTTTATCTTATTTAAGATTTTTTATATTATTTCATATTAATCTTTTCAGTATTTTTTTATGGCTAAAAGTGAAGTTAAAATTAAAATAAATACAATGCACATCACTGGTAGAAAACTAGTCTTCTTTTTAATCAATGTTCAAAAAGTTGAGCCAACATTAAGAAAAAAAAGTATTTATAAGTCACCGTTAAAATAATATTCTTTTACTTAACTAATTTTTATTTTTATAAACTAAAAGTTTCGGGTTCTTGTGTTTTTGTATTTTAATTTATACTTTTTGTTGTTGATAAAACACTATTTTATCGATTAAGTTATCTTGCCTTGTGTTTTTTAATGAAGTAGTAAACTTCTCCACTGTGGGTAAACATCCTAAAATTGCCCAAAGGTTAGATTTGTTACTTCCAACGTTTTCAGCTTATATTACATATAGCTGATAGGAACCGAGGTTTTGTTGGTATTTTTCACAATCAAAAATTGTATTTGATTTTATGACTAAAAAATGTGGTACATTAACAGTTAAGTGTTGGGCTAATACTTAAATATTAATTTTATTCAGTAAAAATTAAATTATTTGTACACGTCGATGCATTACATCAATACACTTTTTTAATTTAAAAAGTAAGTATATTTTTTATAAATACATTATAAGTCTACTTTATACACATTAAGATATAGTATTAGAAAAATAAGAAATAATAAACATTTAAGTTATAGGATAAATTTTTATCATATATATTGTTTGATAAGTCATGCATAATATAAACAAAATAATATAAAATTTAAAGTTATATCATTTTTAATACTAATTATTTTAATATGATTTATATTAATTATTTAAATAAAATAACAATATCGATGATCATAATAGTAACGATGATGAATGTTGTGACAACTCTAAAGATGATAATGACAATGATAAATATAATAGTGGTAATAGTGATAAAATTTGTGATAGTAATGAGAATAGTGATTTGTAGTTTATTTTAAATGTTTTCTCCCAATTTAAATTGGTTAAGAGTAATATGAATATAAACATGATGAAAAATCATATGTTTATATTTTGATAAAATATGTTTTTAGTCTTTATAATTTTATGAATTTTTGCTTTTAGTCCTTAAATTTTCACATAGAACATTTTTGTTTCTAAACTTTATAAAATACGTGTTTTTATTTTTTATTTTTTCTTTCAATCAGTCTACAAAATACATGCAAGGATATACTAAAAGCACATATTTTATATAAAACTTGTACCAAAATATATGTATTTTGCCAAATGTAAATACTAAAAACACATATTTTATAATGTTCGATAATTAAAATATTCAATGTGAAAGTTTAGAGACTGAAAACAAAAATTAATTTTAAATATTAAGTTGTTGCATTTTGCATTCGTACTAAAAATGATATTTCATAAAATTCGTGTTTTTACAGTTCTTGACATGGATGCTTGATTAGCTCTCACATGGTTGCAAAAGTAAGTTCATTTGAGGGATCAAAAAGGTTTTATGTCAAGAAATTTGGTGAAATCTATAATTTGAGATCTAAACTTTCAAAACATGTTTGAATTATGTTGAACCAAAAAAATGCAAAGGATAACTAAAAATGGACTTCAATTTTTATCTATTTTTATTACCATTATAAAAATCTTTTGAAGAACTCTAAACATAATTGTAATTATTATTATTTTTTTACTTTTGTAAGAATTTATGACCATGGAAACATATATCATCGATATACAAATCTTTTAAATTTAAAATATAATAATAGTTATTTTTTGTATTCTTTGTTTTTTTAAGCATTTATGAATATGCTTTCCCTTGATAACAATTGTGTGTTAACTCAAATTAATTTGATATTTTATACATTTCGCAAACATTATTGAGTTTGAACAATATCCTATTTTTTGTGTATATAAAAAATTATATATATTTTTAATTACGATGCTACAAAATGAAAATTGAACTTTGTAAAAAATGGGTACATTACCACCACGCCTAAATAAATATTTGAACAAGAATCTTATATTTTATATTGGGTATAGCTAAATGTAACTTCTATAATTTTTTTTAATAACTAGCATTATAGATTCATATTATTTTACTCAACGAGAAAAAAGTTGGTGTTGTTAAATGATTTATAAGCACGTGATCCTATCCTACGAGTTGTATAACCTAAATGGAATTTTTTAAGATAAGAAATATTTAGAGTAATCATTAACTATTATATTTGTTGGAGGAATAACTACACCTTGAATTATTACTAAGTGAATAAAATTGTTGTAAATTCTTCTTATGCTCTTATGTTACTTTCAACTTAATATTTTTTTTATGTATTGACACAAAACCATTTCATACTAATGCGACATTTCAAAATTTTTAGTTATCATTTTTTATTTTTTTTGAGACATTCGTCCTATTGTAAATTGGTATCACATTTTTAACTTATACAATTTTGTGGCTCATTTTAGATTTGTTGTTCTTGTTATAACTTGTAATCAACAATTTGTAGAAATGCAATCTTTTGTTACTAAAGTCCTTATAATTGTTTCAACATCTAAAATCTCGTTTTAGGTGTCAAAATTGTGTTTTGTTGCATTTAGAAGTATTACTATATAGTGTTACTACTTGATTAAAAAGAAATAAATTATTATATATTTCATTGGAATGATTGCATGTTGTTGAGGGGTTTTAGAAAAAAAATATTTACAGTGGTTTTTTATTTTTATTTGCTTATTTTTTTCATCTGACAAAATGTAACACAAAGTTGTAATTTTGATTTCTTTTTATTTTTACTATAATATTTTACTTTTTGTTTAACTCATTGTTAAAATGAATTTCAAACTTTGATTTGGATTTTGGATAAGTTATTGTGTTAAAGTGTTTGTGTATTTTTGGGTTATGAGTGAAACTCTATTTGGACAAAATTGAATTTATATCTTAATTTTCATATAAGATGGTTGATTAAAAATGGCCAAACATGGTAACCTTTTAGTTATTGAGATAATTGAGTAATTAATTTTAACCTTTTGCTTATTATCTCCAACACTATTATTGTATTACTACCTTGCACTCAAAGGTATAAAATTTAAATCATTGATTATGAATTTAAGGGTCATTTTACCATATGGGGACGATTTATTTTTTCAAAATTATCAAAAGGAGAGTAGATTTTGAAATTTTGTCTTATCAAGGTAAGTCATGGATGAAAAACATGATTATAATATAAAAGTCATACATAAATACACAAGTTATGCCTTTTTCTTTTTTCTAATTTTTTTTATTGAAGTTGAAACATAAGACACAACTTTGATACGTTTATTTTTTTTATTTCTTTAAAAGAAACCTTAACAAAAAAATAAAATCACAAAATTTTGAAAACACTCATAAGAACATGAATTTACGAAATCTTTTAAGTAAAATAATAACTAAAATTATATTTCATTTATCTGTGAAATTACTCATTTTATCAAAAAATAATTTGTCTACAGTGGTGAGAAATACAACAAATTGCAAATTTGTTTGTTGTTATGACATGATTATTATAAACTATTTCAAATATTGTAAAAATTATTTCTTAAAATTAGATGTTATATTTTTTTTTCTTAAAAAATGATTTATGTATCTTTATGAAATGTAATTTTTTTTAACACTTAATAAAATATTTATTGGAATGTTGAATTTTTTACACTTTCTGAAATTTTTTTTGGAATGTTTTAAAATTTTAACATATTGAAAAGTACTTTATGAAAAAAAGTATTTTTTAAAAAAATATAAAAAATAAATATATTAGTAATGTTGAAAAGTATAAATAACAATTGTTTAAAAAAAGATTGGGTCTTGATTTTGAAGTTGTAAAATGCTTAGACAAAAGCTTTTACTAAACACACCTCCCTTTTCAATCCTTTTCACTTGTTTTTTTTTTTTCAAACACACTTTTTTTTTTCTTTTTACGAAAATTACTAGACCCTCAATATCCTTCTCAAGAAAAACTTAAACCCTCCATCATAATCACCAAAATCCAAATGAAGCACCAAAATCAAACTCAAACTAACCTTTCAATATACCATAAATTGTTTGGAACATATCCATTATTCTGGCATTGGTGGCGTACCTCATGGAAACTTAGGTAAATTGCATTAACCTAACTTATCCACACAATACAAAAAAAAAAATATATATAGTGAGCGAGAGTGTGTTGAAGTTAGGTTTGGTGATCACTAGACAAATAACAAAACATCGACTTAGACAATAGGTTTAAAAGACTTTATGACATTGACGTGTATACCCAATGAGAAAGGTCAATGTCAAAGTGAAAATTAATAGACTTTATTATCATTATATTTGATTATTTTTTTGTGTGTGATTCGTGAAGGCGTGACATAAAAAAATAGATGAGATATATCTTAGTGTGTTTGTCAAAGTTGTAACAGTACCAAACAATTAATTGCAAACCACATAATTAATGAGCAAACTACAGAATAATTTTTTTCATCAGAGAAATGTATTGTAATTAAATAAATAAAATGAAATTCATTATTTTAATATGTGTGTTAAATGAGGTAAAATTAAGCAAAAAAATAAATAAATGGAAAGAAAGGAGAAAGAGAACCCTTTGGATTTGCGTCGCGGCTCTCTTTGGAAGCATTGCAGAGTGAGTGGTAGCAGCAGCTTGGCCTCGGCGGCGAAAGGTTAGACTTAGAGATGGTTAGCCAAAGGCAGCGACTCGCTCGGAAGCGATACAAAGCAGAGCATCCTGAGCTCTTTCCCAAACCCGAGCCCACACCCCCCAAAGACCCTGAGAAGAAGAAAAAGAAGAAAAGTAGCGCCTTCAAGCGCAAAAGGGCTGAGTCCAAATCTGGCTCCAGAAAAAAACACCCTCTCAGAGTCCCCGGCATGAAGCCCGGCGAGAGCTGTTTCATATGCAAGGCCAAGGACCACATCGCTAAGCTCTGTCCCCAAAAAGCCGAATGGGAAAAAAACAAGGTCTTCTCTTCTATTCCCACTCTAAATCTTATCCTTATTATGCCTTCCTTTTGTTCAACATCGATTGAAATCATTGCTGGTGTGGGTTTTCCAGATATGTCTGCGGTGTCGACGACGCGGTCATAGAGCTACGAACTGCCCCGAGCTGCAAGATGCCGCCAAGGATGCCAAATATTGTTATAACTGTGGGGAAACTGGTCACTCTCTCACACAGTGTCCGCACCCTCTTCAAGAAGGTTTGTTAATATATATATCTGCTTTTTATGTTTTTTCTTCATGTCTGAGCTTGAAATTGTGAAAACCTTACAAGTAAGGTACCGTATGGCATCAACACTGTTGGTTTTTAAGTTTTCAATTGAAATTTGAAATCTATATGACGCAGCTCTGCAAAGATTTCTAATTGTCCTATAGGGCTGTTTGGGTAGACAACTTAGATAAGGTCTTAATGAATAAGTGCTTGTTATGTTAGTACTTTGGTATAGTTGTTTTTTTATTCTTTAGGGTTAAATAGTTTTTATTTAAGTGGTAAACTGTTTTTTTAGCTATCTGAGAGAACTTATTGAAGTAAGCTGAAAACTGCTTACGGACACACCAAAAGCTATTTGCATAAGCCCTTCCAAACACTTGCATAAGTGCTTATGTCATAAGTTCAAATAAGCTGTAAATAGGTTCTTCCAAATGGGACCTAGATGGATCGAAAATGGTATAAATACTACAAGTTATAAAGTTTCATTTTATCTCAGCCTTTGATTCTACTTGTGTGAGACTTGTCAAGAAGAAATGAGTTGTTCTTTAAATAAGCTGTGTACCTTACAATTAAATGGTGATGTGATTTAATCTGAATACCTGTTTCACAGATTATATGATATCCGCAACAACAAATGCTTACTGTTTAATCTGCAGACACACTGATAAGTGATAACATGATTGTGCAATAAAACATTTATCTTTTTCAGAAAGCTTTATTGGTTTTAAAACATAAAGTATTTGCAATAAAAGCTCACTGGATACTAAATTTCTGCCATTTCTTCTAGGCAATTGTTCTGGATATTACCATTTTGTACCTTGCTCTGAGCTTTCAGGATTATGACTTATTTATTGGTCTCAAAAAGTCAAGTTTAATTATTCGGAGTCACATGTTTTTTCTTAAAGATTTAGTTGAAAATGTGTCTATGCATTCATGTTCCAATATTAACTTGGTCTACTGAAAAAATTTCTCTTAAATGCTCAATGTAATTTTCTAAAGATGTGTTTAATGTAAAATAGAAGATATAGATTTCTGTTAATGTTTGCTCTCCTCACCTGATAATAGGAGTTCCCTTATTACCTGTTAGGTTTAAAAATATGTCTTCTGTTTTAATTTCTTGCTTTCATAAATAATTGCAAAATGTCACTTTATTTTCATTTCGTTTTCTGTTATCACATATTCGTACAGGAGATACTAAAAACTAAAAACATGATTTTGTTGTTTCACAGTTTCTTGCAAAACAAGAGATAGAATGAAAATAAGGTGTCTTTTTTGTAATTATTTGTCAAAGTAGGAAATAACAACAGAAAATGTTTTCTCAAACTAAGCACGCCATGGCTTTTTTTCTATGTAATAGGAGAAATGGATTTTCTATTTTGGTCCCTAGTAAATTTCAATCTTTATTTTAAAGCTGGTATTTATGGCCATAAACTTTGAAGAATTTATGGAATGTGGGCTTGTTGCTAGTGTGTAACTGTATATCTTTGCAGCTGGTTAGATTAGCATTTTTTTGTAAATGGAACACATAAAGTTGTGGCAAATATTTAGCTTTATTAAAGTACAAAAAATTAGAGGGCTTCAGTGCTCTTTAGTTAATATTGGCGTTTTAAAACTCCAGTAATTATTCTTGGTTGTTTCTCTTAAGACGGAGGAAGAACACACAGATATACATCATTATTGTTTCATATTTCCCTTTTTCTTTGTGTTTTTTAATTAGTTTTTATGTTAACTTGTTACTTTTTTTTAACTATTATATAATTACTGGCTTCTCTGCTATATTTATGTTTGTAAATATATCTCCTAATGAGTGGGGATTTTATGGTTTGCCTTTGATAAAATCTTGTCTTCTCAATTTTGCTTTTGATGGAGTGCTTATGGGTTCTTTAATTTCTTTTCTCATGATACAAAGTGTTTCACTGATGATGCAGGAGGGACAAAGTTTGCTGAGTGCTTTGTCTGTAATCAACGTGGACACTTGAGTAAAAACTGTCCTCAAAATACTCATGGCATTTATCCAAAGGTATTATTATTTCCTTTAACGTTAGACCCTGTCAGATATATAATAATATTAGTTGAACCAACAAAAATTGTCTCCTGTGGGGTGTGTCTAATCTGTTACACTATTTATTTATACTAGGGTGGTTGCTGTAAAATATGTGGTGGTGTGACACATTTGGCAAAGGATTGTCCTGACAAAGGAAGGAGATCTATTGCAGCTAATGGACCTTTTGGTGGATGTAAGTTTCTTCGAAAGAAGCTGAATGGATTTTTCTACTGCTATATTTCTGCTTTTGATATCGAGTGCTGCATTTTTGTTTAATCTGCTTGGCATCTATGTTTCATTTATATACTTCTCTAAAAGTGGCTGATACTGGTCCTGTTTTGCCACTATATAGATGAAGTTAGATTCAACATGCAATTATAATTATTTCTAACTGTAATGTCAAGTAATTGCAAGTAGTGGTGCACTATTTTTGGTCCTTTGCCACCTCGGGATAAATTTGAAGAGTTGCAATGCAATTGCTCCAAAATTAGTGATATTTTTGCTCTGAAATGTATTATTCTGGTTCTAAAATAGATACTGTTAGGAACCCAAACTAGAAAAATAGAAGATAGGCAAGAAAGATGGAATTTCTTGATTGTAAAAGAACAGAAATAGGAGGATAACTCTCCTCGAAGGGTTTCCTCTTCTTAAAGGATCTCTCTTTTCATAAAGAGCTAATGCTCAATCTAAAAAATGACAACCATTTTCCCTTTCCTATCTTTCTTCTCCTATTTATATCTACTAAGCCCTTCTGACTAACTAACTAACAAATTAATAGTCTAACTAACTACCTTAACTGATTCTCCCTTCCCATAGTCCTAACAATACACCCCTCCTAAAAATCAACCTTGTCCTCAAGGTTGGAATTTGCAAACTGGAATTGTACACCGAATGACACAGTTCCTTAAGTTTTCTCTAATTGCTGGAAGACAACTGCACCCATTGTAGCTTTGCTGGGAACTACCCATTGCCCCTGCATGTAAACTCTGGTTTGGTGGCTTTGGTGGTGGTGTGGATGAGGGTGGGCTCTATATAAGTTGAATCATCATGACTGCCTCTGTACACCCCTCTTGCCTTGGCTCCATTGCTGAGCTGTCATCTATAGACAAAACAAAATTTAATGGTAAAGGCTCACCCAGCAAGTTGAAATTCCAAGATTCCAACACCATTGACATTCCAACCACCTTGATGATCAAATTTGGGTCTAGCAGTGATTTCTGTTTCATCATAACAATCTTTTTATGAAAATCTGGATATTGAAAATAATGAGTCTTGGTTGCATCGCCACCTTCAATTTGCTTCTTGATCAACACTACCACTGAGTCATCCAAAAAATAGTCTTCCCAGCCCACATTCTTCACTTTATTTTCCTTGTATTTCTCCCTCTTCATCGAAGGATCAACTTCTTCCTCCATCGTAACTTTTTCAATCTTTATTTCTCTTGCTAATTTTGTTTCATTTTTTGGTTTCTTGTCCACCACAAAGGGTGTGGTTCTTGATTACTGAACCTTCTTTACTTCTAGTTTCTGATTTCAAGAATTGCAATTGGTCACTATCACACTCAAAACTGCTATCCTTTGAATCAGTTTCCACTTATATGCTTCCATCAAAGGAGGGTTATTCCACCTTTCTTGTCCAAGAACCAACCTCTGCTTCACTGCATTCTGACCCACTTCCCTCCATGCTATTTTTTGTCTTGTTGAGTTGAATGGAGATCAGCCTCTTCATTCAATAACTTGTGCAGCATATGTTTCAACTCTGAAATGACAGTCTTTTCTTTGAAGAAGACAGTGAAAGTCTCCTTTTTTCAATGCAGGTTTCCATCTCAAGTTGATCTTCTTGCTTCAAGGTAGTCAATCATTCAAAGACTTGGCTACCATAGCTATCTCCAAATCTTTTGATCAAAGCTACGAAAAATGACTCCCAATTTGAATTTGGGTTCTCTTGGCACCAAGAATAGAACCAATGCATTGCCACACCCTCTATGCTCATGAATGCATATTGCAACTCATGGAATGAATGAATTTCTTGTACCTCAAAGAATTTTTCAACCTAGCAATCCAACCAATTGGGTTTGCCCCTACAAACGTTGGCAGCTCCTGCTTCTTGGGCCAAATATGCGTTTTCTCCATCTCTTAACACTGGCTCTCCCTTGAAGATCTGGCCGGTCAAGCCAATTTGTTAAGAGCCCAAACTAGAAAAATAGAAGATAGGAAAGAAAGATGAAATTTCTTGATTGTAAAAGAACAGAAAGTAGGAAAGATAACTCTATTCCAAGGGTTTCCCTTTCACAAAGAGCTAATGCTCAATCTAAAGATAACCATTTCCCCTCTCCTATCCTGCTTCCCCTATTTATATCTACTAAACCCCTCTAACTAACTAACTCATTAATAGTCTAACTAACTACCTTAACTAACTCTCCCTTCCCATAGTCCTAACAGATACTATCTAGTCCTGGGATATCATGAAATGGCTAACCAAACTGGATAACTGTTCTGCATATCCGAGTTTGAGATTACATAAGTTTGTTGGTGGTTGACTGTATGGCTTTGTTTGATTACTCATCATAAATGTTAAATCTATTCTTTAAATATAGGATTTTAGGGGAATTAATTTTGTGATAGGCTTGACACTTGATAGTCATGCATGACTCATGAGGACATGGACATTGGACAGTCCAACCTTCTTCATTTATTGGATGTTGATCCTTCATTTATTTTATTTAATTTAACTGTGCAGTGTTCTTATTAATAGTGATCAATGTCTTTTTTGCAATCCTTGTTTGAGATTTCATCCATGAAGCGACATTGTCATAACAAAGGGGTAATAATATACTGATATGTGCGGCTGTTAAATGTCCGGCAGTTGGTTAAAGTGTATTTTAAGAAACAAATTGTTCATCGTAAAAATTGAAATTGAACTCAAATTTTTGGAGTGGTCTGTGCTCAGCCTGAGCTCTTTCTGTATGTCTCCAATTTAATAGCATTCTTTCTTTCAGCCACGAGAATTGAAGGGAGGCCCAGTGGTCAGGTTACCAAATTTGTCAGCGGGGATGATATTGAGGATGACTTCATGACAGATGACATACATAGTGGAGACAAGAAAAAGTCAGCAAAGCCAACAGATGACCATGTAAAACCAAAGAAGGGTCCTAAAGTCGTGAACTTTTAACTAAGTATAGTTACCTCTTAATGTGTTGTGTGGATATTGGTTTCCAGTCTCCATTTTCTTTCTTGTTTTATTCACAAGGCTATAGTAGACCCCAACCATTCGTTGCAATGTGCAGAATGTCTTACAGAATGAATGTAATTGCTCCTGCAAAGTCTTGGGTTTCCTCAAATTTTGATGAATTGACATGTAAACTAAGAGTATCGCGTCTCATTGCTGTCATAAATTTACAGTGTTTTATAAAAGGTAACTAAAAATGTAAGAATAATTTTTGGTACGATTCCTCTATTCATTGCCTTTACTTGGTTGATTGATTTTCGGTGCTTTTTTTGGTAATATACTTTCGGTGCTTTATTTTTCACTAATTTATATTTGACATGGGTTAATGTTATTATATAACAATAACCTTATCTCAATGAGGTCGATTATAATACAGAATGCAGAAGTCATTAAACTCGGTTGGAAAACTAAACTTTTAGAGATATTTGCTGTGGGATCATGAGTTAATGTTATTATATCAATAAAATTTGGATGTGCAAAATCTCACTTACACCAGATGTCTTAAGGACTTTAGTTGCATATGAGTAAATAGTTTAATTAAGCACATATCATTTTAGTGTGTATGCATAAATTGTTTCTATAATTGAAGAGGACATATGGGTAAATGGTTTTTATACAAGTAGTTGCTTTCATAAACTATCCAGAAGAATTTAATGATATAAACTGAAAATAATTTATATATAAACAATATTTTTAAAAAGTTTCTTAGTCTTTTAAAAGTAGTTGTCATATAAAAATTTAAATAAAGTTTAAATAAGTTTTTTTTCTAATGCATCCTTTGTCTAATAAGTTCCAGGTATGATGTATCTATGCATCCTTTGTCTAATATCCTGCTATTAGCTTGCGTTGGATCATCAAAACCTTTAGATACAATGGTAACAGACTTGCATTCTATAACAGAGATTTGACCAAGGAATAGCCTGTGGCTAAAGCAGCCTTTTCCATAGGGCAACCCAGAGGAGAATATGTGCAATTGAATCTCTATGAAGTCAGTCACAAGTGTAGCATTATAGACACAATGTGAGATTCAAATGGTAGAATGACGAGTTCGTTTGTGGTGAAAATGTAAGTGGATCTGTCTGTGGAGATCTTACGAGTGGTAGCTCTTTCTATGAGTCAATAATCTTCATGTGATATTCGCCTGATCCCACCACAGTTTGACGAGGCCAAAATTTCGAACATTTATAAATGTTTGTTTTAGCATTAAAAGCACGATTATATGATTTTTTTTTTGCGTTAAGTCTGTTAAAATGACGTGGAAGCAATTTGGATTTGCTTCAAGTGATATGCGTCTCTTTTCGTACAATGATACACCAAATACTCATTTAATGTTGGAGTTCTTTTTTTATGGTAACAAGTTTCTCATTTTGCTATTTTGTTTGTGGATGTAAGTAGGATTGACAGGGGAAGAGAAAGAGAGGTGACGGATGGGAACAGGGTAGCTATGAGAGCTTTTTGGGTTTGGTTTAAAAAAAAAGAAGTTGAAAGAATAAAGCGTACCAAAAACTCACAACTTCTTTCCTTCGTGATCAAATTCAAGACAGTAGTTGAAGAGTCAAACGTGTTTTTTTTTTTTTTAATTAAAAAGTGTAACAGTGTGTTTTTCTCTTAATTTTTAATACACTTCTAATGTAATTTTCAACAAACTTTTTTTATTTATTGATTTCTTAATTGGAAGGCAATGGTTGCTCAACTAAAATAAAGAATATAAGAATAGAGTAACATTAAAAAGCAAGGGCACATCCATGTAGGCATGTATCTAAGAAAATAAGGTGCATTTTAGAGTACACTATGTTTTAACTTTTATGTATCATTCACATTCACATGAAAACTTATTTTTTTTTTATCCTTAAAAATAATTATTTTTGTTTCACTATGAAACCGTTAATTTTGCTGAAAAGTGAAAAGTACCTTCTAGTTATAGAAGACCAAACTAATTTTGGGAGCCCATTGGCTGATGGATACGTTATATTCACGAATAAAGAGGATATGTGCAATGACTAAAAATAAGAAAAAAAAAAATGATACGTGCGTTATCGTTTGAGTAATAAAAGTAAAAGAATACGGGTACCTGTGACCAAAATTTAAAATATATTAACATTAATCAAGAAATTATTTATATTAATAAATTAAATAAATTCAAGAAAGTTTGTGTTTTTGGTTGAAAGAAGATTTGAGCTTAGGTTATAATATTAAACGGTTTCATAATTTACTGTGAGTACTAGAGTAAAATTTTTGCAAGCAAGTTGTATTTTACTTAATAACTTTACATTTATTATTTCAAATTATATGAACTTTTTTTTATAAAAATAAAGTATTTATTTTCATTTTACTTTGTTTTAAGCATTTTCGTAATGAATTAGATTATTTCATGATATAATTTCATCATTAAAAAGCACTTTTTTTTCTTGATACATATAGAACATAACAAATAAATCAATGTTAAACAAATATAAAACTAATTAAATTCGATTATTCGTTAAAAAAAGTACTTACAAATATAATTGCGATAAAAACTTTTCTTATAGATTCAATGTGGTGTAATAATTCTAAAAAAAAACTCTTATAATATAGTTGTAATTTCATTTTGGAAATGAAAAATAAAAAACCCGCATTAACCCTAATTTGAGTAATTTCCTTGTGTTGTTTTGGTTCAGTTTAGTAGATTCGCCGCATGGTTGTGGCTGTTGCCTCTACACTTTCTCAGTTCATCCCTCAGTTGCTATGGCTGTGGCCGATAGCCACTGCAATACGCTGAGCGAGTTTTCCGATAGGAAGAAGCGCAGAGAAGAGGAAAACCCTCAAACACTCGCTTCTCTGGAACGCGGTAGTGAGCAGAAGAAGAGACGGAGAAAGAGGAAAAGCGAGGGATCAAACGAACAGCCCCAGGTTGAGGTATGCTCTAAACCCTTATTAGAGTCAGTAATCCCAATTGTTGCACAAGAGGAAAAGGCTGAAACCACTGCAGAGGATTCTAACCCAACCCCCAAGAAAAAGAAGAAGAAGAAGAAGAAGAAGAAGAAGAAGAAGAATGTGCAAGATGCAGTGCAACTTCTGACATGTGATCCTTCAAACGCGATTGGTGTAGAACCTGATGTTATGAAGGAGGAAGGATCACAACAAGGTGATGCTAATGGGAATGGGGGTTTATGCCCTAAACCCTTATTGGATACACCAATTCCAATTGATCCACAAGAGGAAAATGCCGAGACAAATTCACAGAACCCCAACCCAACCCCGCGGAGAAAGAAGAAGAAGAAGAATGCGCAAGGTGCACAGCAAGTTCAGACATGTGATCCTTCAATCCTGACAGGCGTCGAACTGCATGTTGCGAGGGATGAAGGGGCACGGCAAGGTTCTGAAACAGCTGAAACAACTATACAGAACCCTGACCCAACCCCCAAGAAGAAGAAGAAGAATGTGCAAGGTGCTCAGCAAGTTCAGACATGTGATCCTTTGATCCTGATAGGTGAGGAACCGGATGTTGCGAGGGACAAAGGGGCACCGCAAGGTTCTGAAACAACTACACAGAACCCTGACCCAATCCCCAAGAAGAGGAAGAAGAAGAATGTGCAAGGTGCACAGCAAGTTCAGACATGTGATCCTTCAATCCTGATAGGTATGGAACCGGATGTTGCTAGGGACAAAGGGGCACAACAAGGTTCTGAAACAGCTGAAACAACTACACAGAACCGTGATCCAACCCCCAAGAAGAAGAAGAATGTGCAAGGTGCACATCAACAACTTCAGACATGCGAACCTTCAATCTCTATAGGTGTTGAACACAATGGTACGAAGGAAGAAGGAGCGCAACAAGTTGATGCTAATGAAACTGCAGCCCCAGGAATAAATGAAGAATGCCCTGTACCTGATTCAACACCCTTGGAAGACACTCCCCGGAAAAAGAATTCTGTGAGGAAAAAGAAGAATGCGCTTAAGCCTCAAGGGGCTGAATCAGAACCAGAACTAAAGGAGTCCCATAATACAGAGAACCCTCAACAATGCACCATGACCCCAAAACTGAAAAATAAGAAAAAAGGGGCAGAAGCCAATCCTGAGAACTCCGGAGCGTGTTCTAAACAATTAGACATAGCAATCCCTAGTGACTTAGAACTGAAAAAAAGGGAAAAACCAAGTGAAGCTAAGGTAGAGCATCCTCCAGCGTGTTCTAAACCTGAATTAGTGTCACAAATAGACATGCCAACTCCAATGAAGCCAGAAAAGAAAAAAGAGGTGGAACCGAGTGAAGCACATGCACAACATCCTCAATCTGAACCTTGCTCTAAACATGAATCTGCAGTCCCTGGAATAAATGAAGAGTGCCTGGTGCCTGATCCAACACCCCTGTGGAAAAAGAAGTCGATGGGGAAAAAGAAGAATGTGCTTAAGTCCCAAGGGGCTGAACCTGAACCAGAATCAAAGGAGTCCAATAATACAGAGCACCCTCAACAATGCTCTCCAGACTCAGAACTGAAAATTAAGATGAAAAAAGGGGCAGAAGCCAATGCTGAGCACTCTCGAGTGTGCCTTAAACCTGAATTAGCACCTCCATTAGGTATAGCAGTCCCTAATGATTCAAAAGTGAAAAAAACGGCCAAACTAACTGTAGCTAAGGTGGAGGATCCTCAAGCGTGTTCTAAACCTAAAGTAGCATCCCCAATAGACCTGCCGGCTCCAATAAAGCCAGAAAAGAAAAAAGAGGCAGAACCTATCAGAAACCCAGAAGCTTGTGCTCAACCCCCTCAACCTCAACCCTGCTCAGCACCAAGTGCAGAGCCTACAGGTGATCCAACAACTCCAATTGATCAGAGCAGAAGAAAACGGAAAAATAAGAGAGGAAATGAAAAAATTATGTGCTCAGAAGTCAAGGTGGAGAACCAAGGTAGCCCATTGCATATGGACATAACCCTCAACCAGGCCACAGACCAGGTCCAAGAAGACCAAGCAACCATAACATGCATACAACCAGCGTATCTGACAGACCAAACAATTCTGGTGGATCCAGCAATCCCAATAGACCCAGAACAGACGGTGAATAAGAGAAAGAAGCAAAGGAAGATTGTGCTGGAGGGGGAAGAATGTAGTGATAATAAACATTATGCAGAGCAGCCAGAAATCTCAATTCAAACATCTACATGCCTTATAGAAGCACCCCCAATGGACCCTTGCCTTGCAAACCCAGTATGCCCAGCAATCTCAACAGACCCTGAACAGGAGATGTCAAAGAAAAAGAAGAAAAGGAAGAGGATGCTCAAAAGTGAAGTGGCAGAACCCAGTGAACACAACAGCAAGCTGCCTGAAGCCGCTCCGCCTGAGGCCCCTGTTCAGAAATCTATACACCCTTTATCAGCACTCTCAATTGAGCCAATAAGCTCAATGGGCCCATCTCCCCCTATAGACCGAGAAATTCCAATAGACCAAGGTCAGGAGATGACCAAGAAAAAGAGGAAGAAAAAAAGGAGTGTGATCATAATTGAAGGGACAGAACCCGATGAACATGTCAAGCCACCTGAAACCCCAGTTCAGAGATTTGTATATCATATAGTAGCAAACTCAAAAGACCCAACAATCCCAGTCCCTGTTCCCTCAATAGACACAGCATCCCCAATAGACCAAGGTCAGAAGACGAGCAAGAAAAAGAGGAAGAGGATTGCCCTTATAAGCGAAGAGGCAGAACCCAATGAACATGATGGCAAGCCACCTGGAACCCAAGTTCAGAGATCTGTATATTCTATAGCTGAACCCTCAATAGACCCAACAGTTCCAACAGGCCAAGCTTCCCCTGTAGATCCAGCAACCCCAGTAGACCTAGAACAGATGACCAAGAAAAAGAGGAAGAAAAGGATCAGTGCACTAAAAAATGAAGGGTTAGAATCTGAGAAACATACTGTTGATCTAACTGCAGAAATCCCAATTCAAAAAACTGAAGGAACCATGACTGAAAATTTTATGGTATGTAGCGGGATCCATTGATTTATTTTCAGTGGTAGTATTATATGTTGCTGTGATCTGTAAAACTCATTCTGTTTTTCTGTTTTTTGAGATTGATCCAATTAGAATTTATCCATAGTAGTGTATAAATGGCAACTTGGTATTTCCAGGTCAGATGCAATGCTGAGCCAGCTGCTAAAACCCCAGATCAGAGAACTGACAGTTTCAGAGCGACTAAATCTCCCTTTAAACAGCATGGTGAAATTTCCTTGGTATGTAGTGGCATTTACTAATTTAGTTTCAGCAGTGTATTCTCTATTTCTCTAGCCTGGAATAATCATACAGTTCCTTTTTTCCTCCTTTTGGGATTTATATGATTAGAGTTAGCTCATTGTAATATATAAATTGTAATTTTGTGGGTCCAGAGATGCCAGGCTTGCCGACAGCCTGGTCACAAATTCCAACAATGCCCGAGGCTGAAACGTCTTTCCATGGATGAGGAAGTTTGCTTCTTTTGTGGGGAAATTGGGCATTCACTTGCAAAATGCGGGGTGTCTCAAGCAGGTATGCTATAATTTTAATCTTTTTCATGAAATCCTTGTATTTTCATTTTTAATATTTTATATGAGAATTGTGTGAAAACTGTATATTGCATGAAAATTGTTAATTTTGCAATTTTTGATTGAAATTCACATAACAACCATGCATAGGGTTTCTAATCCTATCCGTAAACATACAAGCTTTCCTGAATGAACATGGTACATATTATTATAGGTAATTGGTGAAATCTTATCCGAGCGATAAATATTTTTATTTTGTTCCATTAGGTCAAATTTTTCGCCATTCTCTTAGAGTAGATAGTTAGATTCCTGAATGAAGGGAATATTTATTCCATCTTTGGAATTGCAATCTACTTACCTGTAAGTTTTATCTCTGCTACAGTACAATCTTCACAAATTTGTAATGTAACAGGCTTCACTTTACTTTCTTTCATCTGCTATCTTATGATTCAGAATTGTTTCATTGGTGATGCAGGGGGAGGAAGGTTTGCTAAGTGCTTACTCTGTTATGAACACGGACACTTCAGCTATAACTGCCCTCAAAATGGTCATGGAATCGATACAAAGGTGTTATTCTCTATTATTTTGATTTTAGACAATTGTCATATTGGTTTTTCTTTTTCCCTGAAGCCTCTGTACATGTATGGATATTTTTGATTCGTTGTCCTAACTTTTCCCAAGTCATGCTAAGTCTAATCTTTTCTTAAAATTTGTATTCCGTAGGTGCTTGCAGCCAATGGGGCTATCAATAGAGGTGAGTCTTTCAACAAGAAAATTGATCTAATTTCCTTTTTCTTTATTGTTTATGATATTATTTGTATATCATGCATAGTTATCAGAATCTTACAATTCATGATTTGTATCTTACAATTCATGATTTGTATCTTACAATTCAATACAATTCTGCTATCTACCGATTTGTATCTTAAAATGAATTTTAAATTAAATGACTTTGAATCTTAAATGACTTTGTATCTTATAATACACGAATAAATTTATGTAATTTTGTATCATTGATACGAGTTCCTTTTTGGTACTTTTCTTTCACCAATGTTCATGAAAAAATTGAGAAGTTACAAGTTTTAACATTTAAATGAAAAAGAATTGAAGGGACACTTCTAAACTCATCCTATTTGCCACTTTACTACTTTAGTTGTCACTTACTCATTTAATGCATGTCCTCTATTTAACTACTTCCTCAAAATTAAAGGCTTCCCAAACTCATATATAACTAATGATTTTGTTTTATAAAGACTTTTGGTTAAGTTGTTTTATCTATTTCTAGTTAAAAAACTTTTACATCAAACACTGTATATCCTTATTTGATATATTTGAAGTAATTTTTCTTTGTATCTGAATCTTATGATTCAATACAGATTAAGATTCACGATTCAAAAATTTGCTCAATGATTCACCGTACGAATGTCAATTTGATAACCTTTGTTTTATCTACAATGTTTTCAAAATACACTGGAATTTCATAACTTTGTTTCAAGATTTTTAACTAGTTTTTAGGTCTTGAAACATATTGGAATGTACATTGCATAACTTCTGGAAAATAAGCATCTACGTGGATGTTATTAAGAACCTCTTATTTATTTATAGAATACCCGGTAAAAGATTTAATCTTAGGGTTTATAGGGATGGAAATGGATAATACATCTGCCTTGCTTGTGCTTGTGGTCTGTCATCAATGAAAGTGTGTGCAAGTGTTCTTAATTGCTTTTATATGGAGACTTGTTCGTGATTGTTAAATTTTTGGACTTTAGACACATGGTCAACATGGTGTATAAGTTCTCTCTCAGAAATTGCTGCCTCTTGTGCAGAAATGAAAAATAAATTCCAATTTCATATTCTCTGCTTTAGATGTAATTTCGTACAAATGATTCATGGCATCACTTTCCATCAATCCTGAATAATCTATTTATAATTCCCGTATTCAGGTGTCTTATTCCATTAGTTTCTTCTGATTTATCTTGCTAAGCAAGTAAGCATGAAAGGGTAATCATAATTATGTCTGACAACCCTCGTTCCATTATTTGTAGCTGCAGTGGAAGCTAAAGGAGAGCCTCTTGCTGAGGTTTAACATGTGAGCAGGGATGGTCTTTCGGATGACTCCCAAGTCAATTTACAAAAGTACTCCGCACATGTTTAGTTCTGGATATCGGTTCTTGGCTTTAAGTTTTGATGATTTTATTTCATGTTTATTAGGCATGGTTTCTCATTTTTTTTAATTTCAAATTATGTATGTAACTTAAACGGTAATATTATTTCAGACCTTATTGGGTTTTCGTATCCATTTTGTATTACTTTTCTACTTTGTGATTGGTTGGGGTGGCATGCAATGATTTTCTTGGGTAACAGAACGGGCTTGCAGTAACAAGATAAATGCCTCACAAAGGTTACCTAAGGCCCCCAAATCGTTTTGTGATGTGGCAGTGGTAGTGCTATTGTCGAATGTAGAAATGTAGATAGAGTTTGTATTTTAAACAAACAAATTTTTATTTTTTTTGTTTTAAAAATAAATCTAAAGTTGTTTTAAAATTGAGTTAAAATTCCTTTTAACTCCATTTTTGTTATACGTGTTTTAAAAATAAAAAATAAAAAATAAAAAATTCATAACCACTCTAAACAGGTCTTAAGATAGTGAAGTAATAAGTTAAGCATGTGAAATGACTGTCAAATTTCTGAATTCAGTTGATGATAATTGTTGAGACAATTTGGTTGCAGTTCCTCAGGATATAGAATGTATTGTCTCTTAAGAAATAATAACTCGGAATATACAATGAATTACCTTTTAAGAAATAATATATTAATCCTTTAAAACTAGAATAAGTCTTTTATTTGAACTTTATGCTTTTTTATTTTATTATAAGGTAGACGGTCAAATTGGCAATCGACGACGACATGCAATAAATAAAAATGTTCTTTCAAAAGCTTTATAAATAGATAAATGAGAGCCTATGTGAGACATGATGATAAGTAACTCCTAAAATAATAAGATAAAATGATGTTATTCATTGTTGATTGATCTCTACACGTTGTTATCAAAATTTTAACAGAGTTTGCGTTCTTCAAAGATTTTGTTAACTGAAAAAGAAAAAAACTGAATGACATTTTATATGATAAAACGAAAATAAAAATTGATCCCATCACTGTTGTCCTTTTTTTATTTAACAAAAACTATAACAACCAGATAAGTTTTTGTTTAAAATGCAAATATTGTTAAATAATTTTTTAAATCAGTAGTTGGTATAAAATGAACGAAGATCTGCATATAATTATTATTAACGGGATTAAGTGGACACACCATACAGCATAATACTCTGATTATTCTGGGGTAGAATTAACAAGTGAAACCCTAAACATGCACGTGCACATGCATATGCATGGGTATAAGACGGTAAAGTTCTTCCTTGGTGGATATTATCACCCGTTAAAGTTTTGAGAGATTTCAACCTCTGTTTCCTTCCTCAAAATTCGCTTGCTCTCCGTTTTTTTCTCAAAGCTCGCATTGCCATTTGCCTCCCCCAAAAATAAGGATCTCTTCCTCTGCCTCTCTCATTTCTCTGTCTCTTTCTCAACTCCTTTCTTTCTCAACTCCTTTCTTTCTCACTTCTCCATAGGCTTTCTCTGTCAACTGTGAAAACATGGTACGTTCTCTCTGTGTCGCTAACCCTCTTCAAATTATCAGTATAATATGCAATCTTACTATGCTTCTTGATGGGTAATAAGATATACAGGACAACAAAAAATTGAATATGGAAATGGCAGGTTACATAGAGTAATATGCAAATTATTTGTTATATATTTCTTGGAGCAGTGTTCATTTATTTGTTAGAGTAGATATTTGACGTTGCTGATGCCTAGATATTATATAAGGTCAATGAGAACAATTTGATAAAATGCGTTAAATAGTGACATAAATGATGTTGTTTCCATGCTTATAGCTCCATTGGTTGCATTGCATCTACTTGAATTATGAAAATTGCTAAATCTGCTTAGCGATTTTTCTGACTTTGGGGCTTCATTTCTAAAAACGTATTTTAGGCCAATGCAGCATCTGGAATGGCTGTTGTTGATGAATGTAAATTAAAGTTCCTGGATCTAAAGGCTAGGAGGAACTACCGTTTCATTGTGTTTAGGATTGAGAACTACGAAGTGGTAGTGGACAAACTAGGAAGCCCAGAAGCAACCTATGACGACTTCACTGCATCTCTGCCTCCCGATGAGTGCCGCTATGCTGTCTTTGATTTTGATTTCACCACAAATGAAAACTGCCAGAAAAGCAAGATTTTCTTCATTGCATGGTAATTTGATATCCCTCAGTTCTTGCAGGCGTACATAGTAAAGTCATAGTTTGTTGGTGTTTGGAATTTTTCTTTTTTGAAGTTCTCTAAAAGAAACTAATTTTAATCCTAAAATAAACTAATCCAGAAGTGCACTTAGATATGGGAAGAATGGCACAGATGCTATTGACATATTGCAGTATAGGATGCTTATTCTATAAATAAATGTTAGCGAAGTTAAAATATGGTTATCTGTGGTTATCTATGGTTACTACCTCAGGTACACAGTTTCTCTTTCCCATCATGTATTGCATGACATTATCATATTAGAAAGGAAAATAACTGCTTGCTCACTAACTTTGGTATCGTATATTTATCTTTACTTCCTTGTTTCTCAAATTCAGGGCTCCGGATACATCAAAGGTGAGAGAGAAGATGGTGTATGCCAGCTCCAAGGACAAATTCAAAAGGGAACTTGATGGCATTCAGGTTGAGTTGCAAGCAACGGATCCTAGTGAGATGAGCCTTGATATCATAAAAGCACGGGCAATATAATAATGTCATCCCATTATTCAAATTTCACCCTTTTCCCTACAGCCAGCCTTGGCAGCAGTACTGATTTTATTTGCTTTATATTTGTGTTTATTTATTTAATTTTGTTGTTGTTTTTTGTTCTTTCTGTCAGCTGGCCTACATCTTAAACCAGTAGTTTAATATGATACCGAGGAAAACATAGTGCCATGCATAACAACTTTATTATTGTATACATTCCATTTTTTGGCTTATAAAGGTACAACTGCCTTTCAATGCGAGTCTATTATGACCTTGTGTTAATTCCCCACACCTTTTCTCCTTTAAATTTGCAAAGCGTAACTGTTCAGAGACACTAAAAAAGAACGAATTGACAGACGATCGTGTAATTTGATGAATAGTAGTTTTAAAAATATAACGAGTAACTTATGTTACCTGACTGTCGAAGTTAAATTTATTGTCATGTTGAGCATTATAAATAAAAAGGAAGGGTTAAACTGATGGAGAATAATGAGTATTCGTACTTAAGCTTTTGCTTATATGCAGAAATAAGATTTGGTATAAAAGCATCTTCATATATATTTTGTGCAGTCTAGTTTAAAGACTCGATACAACTTTTCCACAAAGCAAAGATCCTATAGAGGAAACAAAACTATCCGCAATAGGCTAACTTAATAAACAGAAACATGAAATTACTAGTCAAAAGTTTATTATTGATATGTGGTCGATAATGCATGCAAAGCTGTGCCTCTTGTAAACCTTTCGGCGAAATAGCTAGTCGAAGGATGAACATCAAGAACCTGCAAATTATGTATGTAGAGAATGCAAGGGTAAGTAATGAGTTAAAACAGATTGATATAAAAGCTTAATGAAAAAATTTCCTTTGCTTACCGCAGTTGCAATTTCTTGTAACCATGTCATATAGCTGGTGAAGAATCTAAAATAAGCATGCCTGCATTTCTTGTTGAAGAAAATGGCACCCACAACTCCCCAAAAGCCCACAGCAAATCCAATTCCGATGCCCATGTAGAACCATGAATGAACTGCAGATGTATCATGATCATCATCCTCATCTACTCCACTCGGTTTTTTGTTGTGGGATTTTTCATCTTAGGAGCAGATCTTTGTAAGTGGAGGTCCACAAAGTTGATGATTACCCATATAGCTAAGATTTGTAAAACCTTGAAGTTGAGTCCCTGATGGGATTTTGCCCATAAAATTGTTGAAGGACAGGTTCAAGACACCAAGAAATGACAAACTGGACATGGACTGAGGAATTTCCCCCCACAGGCGATTGCTTGAGAGATCATGGACTCCAACTGTTTCAAGTTGCCAATCTCTTCTGGTATTATCCCCACTAATTGATTATGGGACAAATTCATGGATTGTAATCTAGTCAGCCTAAATATCTCTGAAGGCACCGTTCCAGACAAATTGTTACTAGAAATATCAATGACATGCATCACATTCTCATACATTGATTCACTTCCTTTTGTAAACAACAGCACGTGAAAGACATACTGTTTTGTTACACCTGTTGCCGGACGGGGAATACTGATTTCACAAGTTGAAGCGTAAGTTGAATCAAAAACAGAAAGCATGGCTGTGATGTTATGTAGGCAGTTGGGTATTGGTCCTGATAATCTATTGTTTGCAAAATACATCACCATTAGAGAATTAAGTTTGCATATCTGTGGGGGAATATTGCCACTGAATTGATTGGCCCTTAGTTGAAGAGCTTTTAGACTCTGCCCCGTCCAGCTTGGCACAGCTCCAGAAAAGTTGTTGTGACCTAGATTAAGGATTAATAGGTCCTTGCAATTTTTCAATGACAAAGGTATCTCTCCAAACAAGTTATTGCGATTTAAATTCAAATAAAGAAGGTTAGACAATGATCCCATTGAGTGAGGAATCTTGCCTGTTAGGTTATTGCTCCCCAAACTAACAAGAATTAGCGGTTTCCAGTTATTCCAACAATCCGTGAGTTCTCCGGATAAAAGATTATGTGCCAGGTCTAAGATCCTTAGATTACTATTTGTCAAGTTGTGGCATAAAAGAGGAGAAATGGATCTAGATAAAGAGTTATTATTTAAATTCAAAAGAAACATATTTGGTGATAATCGAGGTAAGCCACCTCTCAAGTTATTTGAAACTAACCAAACAATATTGGAGGTGAGTAACACATTTGACATGTCCCCATTGATTGAGTTGTTTGTTAAATACAAAAGTTCAAGTTGAGTAGCAAAGTTCCAAAATTTGTCAAGAGGTTCAAACGAAGCATTTGAGTATGTAATGCATAGACTTCTGAGAGAACTTCGTGTAAATAGCCACGAAGGAAGTTTGCCGCCCACATATCCTAGCAACATAACTTGAAGTTGAAAAGGAGGGATCCATTCAGGATCAAAATCAACTATTAAGGTTGGTGATCTCAACGATAAGTGCTTTCACTTTGAAAAAGACATAAATTTCTTTCAGACACAATTCCTGTTAAGGAATTATCAGTAACTTTAAGGATCTCCAAGTTAACAAGTCATCCAAGACTTTCCGGAAGATTTCCGTTCAGATGATTTGATCTGAGATTCAATACAATCAAGGATGAAAGATTTACCAAACTTGTGGGAATTGGACCTGAAAATGAATTATAAGAAAGATCAAGTTCTTGTAGTTGTTCTAGTTGTCCAATCCAATTTGGAATAGGTCCATTGAGAGCATTATGAGACAAAATCAAGGATTCAATGCTTCTAATGTTTGAAACATTTTAGACAGTTGGCCATGTATCTTGTTTTGGCTGAGGTCAATATGAGAGATGTCACAACTTAGTTTGAATAACCAACTGGGCACCTGATCAGATAAAAAATGATTGTTAGCAAGATCTAGAACTTCAAGTGAAGTGAAATTAGCATACTGAATAGATGGATAAATATTTTGAAGCTGACAACTCTCCAAGTGTAACTCCAAAAGTGAAGGGAGCATGGTCACTGATTGAAGCCAATTATTAGTTTCTTTGTGAAGATCAATACCGCCAAGGTCAAGATATTGCAAGGAGGAAAGGTGGGAAATCCAATGGAGATTATCAATGAGAATATCATGATTATATGACAAATCAAGAAAATGGAGGTTGGATGAGTTTGTACACGGATGAGAATGCATGTCTGTTGACATAGTAACACGTTCCAGACCATTTTGGATACCCTTGAAGGCATTATTTCTCAATCTCCCTTGTCATCCTCCTCTGCATGACAAGGGAGATTGAGATCAGTAACTCTGCTTGTGATGTTGTCACACTCAACTCCTGTCCACTGACAACAATCCTGTTGAGTGAGCCATGAAGCAAGCAAGCCTGAAGGATCTGTGACTCCTTCTTTGAAATGTAGAAGTGTGCTCATGTCCTTCTCGTGGCAATGAACCTTCAAACTACACGTAACAAAGTTTAACATGGTTATACATAGTAAACACAGCATAACAAATTTAACTTTGGAGGGCAAGGGATCCACCATGTTCACGCAAGAAGATAGGTGGATTATATGATTGCAAGGGATCACCACCCACTACAAGTATTCATATGTATGATATTCTACATTTAGTAAAAATCCATCACTTGTAAAGGTTGATAGCGTCGTTGATCCGCGTTTCTCAGCATAAATATGTCCGTCAACTCCAAAGTATCAAAAAGAGAAGCAAGTTTGGAGTTGACGCACTAAACTGGTCTACAACACGCATTCAAACACGCTGATAATTTGACAGGAAAAAGGTGGATCTAAGATGCAAATCCAAACACAGTGTAGAATGAAGGTAAAGTTGAGTGACAAGTCGTGTGGCTCCTGCGGGTTTTTTAACAACTCAAAAAATTGATGTCGTACTAATTCATAAATGAGTAAAATTAAAACTGAACTAAAAAATTCAATTCATTATTTAAGAAGACAGAACAATGGAGAACAAAAAATTATTAGGTATTTTTAGCGTATCACATAATTCATGATCATGGAAACATTTTAGTTTAAAATTATCTTATAATTTCTCATGAAAAACACATAAATATTTTTTAGAAATGTTATTTGTACCACAGTTTTTTCAAACAATTTTATAACATAACTCATGTCTTTTTGTCTAATTTTTTTGGCTAAGTAAGCATTTGAGAAGAAAAAGCTAGAGAAAGGATGCATGGCAGGAGTACTAAGAAGAGCATTCATGAGTGAGATTAACACAAAAATTACATTTGGATAATTAAGATTAACCCATAAACTATACTTGGATACTTCTATGTTAATCTTATTTATCTATTTCTTTTTCAACAAATATTACAAAGTAAACATTTGAAGCAAATTTCTGCAAACAAATCTATGAAATACTCTTACTTTGGTGAGTGGTTGAAGTGGAGAAGAATATATCAATTAAATATGGGAATGCATAAAACATAATTATCAAAATCAAATCAAATCGACTAGCTGGATCAATTTGATCAGAAATTGATCTAGTGATTGGTTTAATTATTTAAAAAATTAAAAAAAATTTAAAATCGGTAAAAACTGATCAAAAGTCTCTCAAAACCGATTATGAACTGGTGTAGAAAATTGATTTGAATTTGTATTTTTTAATTTTTATTACTTTTTTAATTTTTTAAAATATAATATAAAATATTTTAAAGATAAATAAAAATACATATTTAATCAATATTTTAAATAAATATAAATTATTTTATTAATTATTAATTATTATTAATTTTTTTTATAAAATATATAAACTAATTTATATGAATTTATAATTTTATGTATTTTGATTTTTTATAATCTTTTAT
>JAMLFT010001812.1:0-28620 GCA_026544285.1 Pachyrhizus erosus
CTATCTACTTTTAAAAAAAATTATTTTAAAAAATATTTTTTTTCATAAACACTTATTTTAAATTTAAACAAAGTGATACAAAATCTTATCATATAATTTAAAACAATGAATTATCATTCATCTATTTATTAATATACTTCTCTTATTTCTACATGCAGAATGGTTAACTAATTTTTTCTTTTGTCCAAGGGAGGGAAAACAAGTGGGGTATGAAGGACATGTAAACCTGCATAATAAGATTAATCCATAGATGAAAGATAAAATTTGCAACCAGATTAGATTTAGTACAACACAAACTTCCCACTCCTTTGTTCTCCAAACACAAATAAACTCAACCAAGAAACAATATGGGCGAAACAGTTTATTAACTATTTAAAAAATATTTATGTCTCAAAATTGTAAGTATTAAACATTTCAAAAGTACAAGTCTGAATGGAGGGGAGAGAGTTATATACAATGAAAAAAGTAGGAAACTAATATTACCTGAGAAATATTTCCAAAAGTTCTTCAACTTCCTTGTCTTCTCTATATGATTTTAGTTGTTTTTGTTAAAGTTGTTTTGCTCTTCCACTTTATGTAATTTATAGCAAAAGTTAATGATTATTCAAATAAATATTTTTTAAATACGTAAATATGTGATAAATTATAATTAATTTTATATCAAGTTACAATAAATAAGCTATAAATATTTAATCTACTTTATATTGTCAGCGTAATAATTCATGACTTACACGGTTAAATTATAATCCACAACTTTCTATCATTTTTTAATGTATTTCTTAATTATTTTTAAATTTTATAAAAGCATACATTAATATATATAGTATAAATATGTAAAAAAATATAATAACATATATATATATATATATATATATATTCAAATAATTTTATATTTATACATGTCTTATATATTATATTTTATATATCTTTGTAAACATATTTGTATATAACTTAAATATATACATACTTTTAATAAAAATATTTCATATTACATTTTGTAATTAGACGTTCTTTAAAAAAACCATGGTAAAGGAAAAAATTTCTTAACATTCATTTATGAAAAAAAGATATTTACATATATTTAAATTAGTAGATTACAATATAAAAAATTAATAATAATAAAAAGGACTTTTATAATAGGATTTTTTTTATTTTAATCTTTTGAAGATTTAAAATTTGTTGTTTTTGTTTCTATTATCAAGTAATTGTATTAATTGAGGATGTAATAATGATGTAGTTCATTAACTTGTTATATCATCAAGAGTCTATAAGATAATTATGTATAATTTTTTAATAAATTATATTTTAAATTATTTATAAATTAGTTTAATATTATTAATTATTTTAAATAAAAAAAAATTAAAAATATAATTTTTTTAAAAAAATTATATATAATTATTCTATCATATTTTTTGAATGACGTGATAAGTCAATTAATATCTATTAATATTATTATTTAACAATAAAGATTAAAACAAAAAAAATTACATTTTAAAAAATAAACAAAAAAAATTAAAACACTAAAATAAAAAATACTATATTTTATCAGAATCTAAATATTAGTTAAGCCATAAAAAAAGAAATGCTTGTTTTATATTATTGTAATTGAAACTTCCATACATTATTTTTAATTCTTTAAAGTTTATGCACAATATTAGTGTTTTTTGTTTGTACAAATATAATGATTCTAACACTAGCGACTTTCCTTCATTTGATTGCTTCAATGAAAGAATCTTGGTCTTTAAATGCAAAGATAGATACACAAATTTGTAACGTCATGATCATGTGAAAATTTACATAAATAAAAAAATCTACATTTGTTTCACTCATCCATTCCTGTTAGACTATGTATAACAGCTTTTTTTTGCCTGTTAGGATTTTATAAAAACACTCAATAACTTCCCATTATTATAGGAAAAAAATAAACAAGAGATAAAACATAAATTCGTACACTAGAAAGAGTCAAATTAAAAGGATTTTTATTAATAAGCTAAGAGTAAACTTAATAAGTAAATTTATCACACTCAATGTAAAATTTTAAAATGTTAGATTTATAAATTTTTCTTAATTATATATTGTTTAATTTGTATAATCTTACTTAATATAAGATTTTATTTTTATATTTGTATTCCAACAATTATCGATAAATTTATAAATATTTTTTATTTATATATTATTTAGCTTGTTCAAATTTATATAATGTGAGACTTCATTTTTATATACTTCAACAATCATTGTTGAGAATCAGACCACAATATTATTAATTTAAAACAACATATTTTTTTTAAATATATGCTGTTCCAGAATAAAAATGCACTGGATAATAAGATTTCTTCATATTTTTCCATATTTTTTCTCCACCAATAAGGTTCCAGTGGTTCAACGAGGAGAGGTGAGAAAAATAAGAATTACAATGGAAGTAAATATTAAATATTACATTAGGAAATGGCATACAATAATAAACATAATCAACAAAATCTAGTCAATGGCGTCACTTTCATTCACAATATGATTTTAGTGCACGGTAGCATGAAGATACTCGATTTACATTTCACAGATTAGTAACGAGATTTTTCAATAACTCTAAGTATGAATCTTAGTAAAGTGCAATTTTTTTCCCTCAATCTACTCATAACTATGGTACAACCAAAAGGCATGCCAACATTGCCTTGTTCCAACTATATCGCATATACTTGGTTCTATAAAAGACATCTTTCTATGGGCACCATGGTTCTTCCTACATCTTAATATCAATCTCTGTCTTTTAAGATAAAAAAAAAAAAAAAAAAAAAACTTGTCAAAATAAATAAGAATTGAATGTTCTCTTTATATAACAGAAATTTAGTTTATTTATATGTTCTATTTATGGCTTTGAATTATCATTTATAATAATCAGTTTATTTGAATACAATTACTATGCATTTAGGTTTAACTTGTAACTCTGTAAACTTATATCAATTGGATAGATGAAGTAACTTTCCATCCAAACACATGACATATTGGCATGATGTGTAGCATATAAAATGATGGTATATTGGTCATTCAGGGGTATCTTTATCTTTTTAGTTATGCTTCACTTTATTTTAATTTTATATTTGGTTCATGTTATATACTTTATTATGGGAAACCTGCTATGCTGTCCATTTTTATTTTCCTTGCTTTATCAACTAAATTTTCAATCGAGTAAATTAATAAATCTCTTATTTATTAAAATTATTAAACATTAAATATTAAAAATAGTGGGCAGTTTGATAAATCACACCATTTATGTAGTTTTTTTTTTTTTTTAATTTCTTATGTATTAAAATTATTAAATATTAAAAAAAAATCTAATTCTGAAAAAATGCAGAGGATTTTCTACCCATCTCTTGTCATCTTTGCTCACAATCTCAACTAATATTTTTTCTCGTGATTGGAGATACCCCAGTCTGCCAAAGAGAGCATGAGGATCAAGTTTGCAAATTGGGGCAAACTAATTTGTGATTAATTTTGTAGCTTGTGGTGGGTTGGTACAAATAGCACTTTTGTTGGTCTACACACTAGTTAGGAGCCTCAAAATATTCGGAACCATTATCTTCTCAAGTAGTTAGATTTTTTTCCCCCTTGTTGTAATATTTTTTATTTTCATAATTTAAAATATTTTATTTTATTTTTTATATTTATAACTTTTTAATCCTTTTAGTTCTTATAGTGTAAAATCATTTAATATAATTACATTCACATTTTTTAAAATAATTATAAAATTGAAATCGATGGTATAAAATTGATAAAAAGAGATTTTAACAATGTTTAACCATATAAATTAAAAAACAATAATATGATGTGATGATTTGTCCATCATAATTTTAAACGAGTTAAGAGTTTTGTTGGTGTTGAGATGAATTCTACATTGATTATATTTGTTTGTTTGATAATTTTATGTTATTGATTTTATTTTTATAATAATTTTAAAAAATCTAAATGTATCTGTGTTTGACGATGATTAAAAAAATTATAAATATAAAAACTAAAAGAAAACTTCTTTATAACCAGAAAAGGATAATTAACCCTTATTTTAATTTAGTTGCTTTTGAAATTGATGTAACGTGCCGGCATTAGGATATTCAACTTTTGAATTGTGGTTTGGTAAAAGAATATCTCTTACACTGGGAATGGGGTTAACATCAATGGTGCTAATCTGCAACAAGTCCACGTCAAGCTTGTTTTAATGTGCGAGAGTGCTTCCAAATGGCCATGCTTGAGCGTGCTCTGGCACACACACCACTGAGGCTTTTTTACTTCTCCTACACGTTGGTGGATGACTAGGCTACTGTTATTCTATCTTCTTACATTACCACCCTAAAATCTTTGCCCATTCCATGCATCATATTCTCCTTAGTGTTGCCATTTTGGTTTAATAATTGTTTTCTTTTGCTGTGGGGGTAAGCTGACTGAGATTTTTTATCTCATATTGTTCTTCATGCTACTAGCTATCTTTTTACTTTATAGATTTAAAAAGAAACAAAACTATTTTATGATTCAAGTTTGACGCGGAAGAGAGTAGCAGTATAGTTATTGCATCATAAATACTCACTATAGTACTCACATTTTAAGGAGAAACAATATAAACTAGCTTATGATTTTTCACATTTTCGATCCACGTTATAGGGTGTTCACTCAGAATCAAACAAAGGAATATTCTCTCCTCTCCCTTAATGAAGTATGGGGCCAAAGTATAATAAAATAGAATAAACACGTACCTAATTGCTAAATGATGTTATAAATAATATCCCATTGATCTCAGTGAAATATAAATTATGGTTTTGAACTTTTTAAAATCTTCATTTTAAGACGTTATCGTTTTTTATTTTAGTTTCGGGAGTTAGTTAAGTGAAGAAAGTGGGTTTATTGCAAAAAAATATAATAAAATTGAGAAGAAATCTTAACTTAACTTAAGAATAAAAACGATAGCCAGAATGTAAATATATAGTTATGAAACATTTTAATGTGTTTTTAGGATCTTTAGTTAACTTTTAATGCTAATAATTTTAGGTTATGTGTTTTAATGACCCGCAAAAACAATTTTAATGTAAATAAAATTTAATCATTCAAGTAAAATTGAACATCTTATTGTCTTAAATGCTTTCATTTCACATGGCCTGATTTTATCTGAATTTCTTATGTAGGTTCCTTAGTCAGAAAGAGTAGTTATCGAGTCAACTATTAGTGGAAAGAAGTAAATGTTTATTGATTGAGATAATGGCCAAGTCTACAAAATAAGGCCTATTACCATTACAATCTTTCTATGATGGAAAGAAGCTGAGAGAAACAACGTCTTAATTTGGTAATTAAAAAAAAAAAAGGACAATATCCACTTACTACATTAAGCTATAAGAGGCAGAAGCAACCAATATAAATGTTAGATGCGACGGGTCAATTTCTTTAACTTGTTGAAATATGTTTAGCTGAGTTGATTTAACCTTTTAACTTGTATAGCATAATTCGTATAACTCGTCAAAATGAAAATCAAGGGCGAGTTAAGTTAGATTTCTTTTTTTATTTTTTTAGATGTTTTTGATAAATTATTTTGATTAAATATTATTTTGTTGATTATTATGATTTTTGTGTTATTTTATTGCCTTTTTGCATTACATTTATTTAAATAACGATGATAAGTTTTAGAAAATATTTGTTTTGTGACAGTTTAATAGGATAACGTTCCTAAGATTGTGACATTATATTTACGTTTGAATGAATTATATGTTTTTTATTAATTTGGTAAATCAATTTATAAATCACTTATTTTTTTAATTATTTTTCTTTTTTAAAATTTTAATGAGCTAACCCAACCATACCTCAACTCAACCAATTTTTAGAAAGATTGATAATAGCAACTTGAGTTGGATTAGTCGGTTTTCACTTTTCACATTGGGATAACTACGTGGTCTAGATAAATATTGATTGACTATTACTTTATTTAGGGTTTATATTCTTACATTTCTACCAATTAAAAAAACAACAAACTCCCTAATATTATTATTAAAAAAATTGAAGATAGCCCGGAATTCAATTGTGAATAAATAAAAAAATTTGTTAGAGACCCACCGGTGGACTTTGAAACATGTTAATTGTTAATTTTATTTTGCTATCTGTCAAGATAAACCATCCATTTTTGTGACATGGTTATTACAAGTTGATTTCTATTGGTTTTTGGCATACAAGTTGTTCTTTTTTCCATCTAAGGTTTGACAAGATAAAGAAAGGAAAGAAGTTTCTGAAAAAACTTTCAATAATGATAATTGCTTATGGAGAATTTAATCATAAATTTCTTCCTATTATCTCCCCATCCCCACCACAGAAAAAAAAATAAAAAAATGAACAGAGTTACATGAGTTTTCCCTTTCCTTAAGGAAAATAAGAGAAAAGCTACTGCTTTGTCTTGTCGTTTCTTCTTTTGTTGACTTAATGAAAGAGAATAAAGTACGTAGGTATTAAGTATTCGGTATATTATCATTATTATTATTATTATTATTGGTAAATAGTAACCAGATGAGAAGGGAATAAAGACCAAAACAGAAAAGAATATATATATATAAATAATAGAAGAGTGTAAAAGGGTGGAACAAAAGTATTGGGCTTTGCCTCAAATTTCAAGCCCAAAACTGATCATCGTGGAATAATATGCTTATCCTTTGGGAAGGAAATACTGTTTGCTATGGGTCAAATTTTATCCCTTTCAAGTTTAGAATAATGTTAAACACACATAATTGTTTGGCACCTTAAATTCTAAGAAGGTACAGTGCATTTTCATCCCTGAACTAATAAAAAAATAATCTATCCATAAAATCATGTCATAAAAGAATTATAATTTAATTTTAACAGTGTTTTAAATTTTATAATTATAAAAAAATCATCTATATTTTTTAAAATATTAAACATGAAAAATATGTAAATGTAAATGGAATAAGTAACATAAGTAATCCTAAGAGTCATTTAGCAGTTAAAAAATAACAACATGCTAAATATTAAACCATATTATCAATTCTATTATTCATAAGGAGTGTTTGGTATGATTTTTTTTTTAAATTTTTTTTTGGAAGTCTTATCTTATGATTATTAAATTCTTATATTTGGTATATATATTTTTTAAATTATTCGTATAAGTCATTTTTTAATTAAGTTTTTTAATAAAAATATTCATTAAAGAGATGAAAAATTAAATTTTTTTATTATGATAAAATAATCATATTACTCTTGTCAAATTATTTAATGTGATAAATAATTATAATTTTTGTTAAAAATATTATTTTTTTATGAATATAAATATTTTTAAAAATATCTATTACCAACTAAACATATTTAAATTATTTTCAATAATTATGATTCTCAATATTAGTGATTCACATAAATTATGATTTTCGAACATAAAAAAACTTTTTTTTTTACCAAAAATTATATAAAATGAAAGTTAAAAGATAAATATTTTAACATACTTTTTAATACACTCTCTTAAATACATTATTTATTATTGATTAAAATATATTTAAAGTTATAAATTTAAATAGCCCTCACATTTCTTTTAATAACTTTCTTTTTTAGTTTTATAATTTTAATAAATCTTAATAAATAAAAATATATTATTAACACTCCTCAAATTTCAGTTACACATGTTTATTATTTATTGCTTTACTAAAAAAAAAAACCTATGGGTACGCTTTACAATATGCAGCTACCGTAGAATTTGGGGAAAAAAAAAATCATGTTACTTATGACGGTTAGAGTTTACCTCACATAGTGATTGTAATCATCGTTTAAATTTTTGTTAAGAAAGTCAATTATATTTCGATAAAAATTATTAGTACTTTTATAAAAGACACCTATACAAAAAGTAGAATCATGTTTGATCTCATTTATCTAATTTTGAAAAGGAGCAAAATCAGTAAACAAAGACTTAATTTCGGATCAATGAAACATAAATTACTTTTTATAAAAGATTCCTATAAAATAATTATATTCGTAATTTCTCTAAGATAATTAATATAAAAAATATAATTATCATAATTTAAAATATTTTTTTATTAAAATATATTGTCAAACTAATTATAGTTAACAATAAAGACTAAAGAGAATACTGAAAAATATGAGGAATCTAAAAATAACATTTTTTTTATAAGAATTAAAATAAGATTACATTTGCAAGACTTAAACACATATGATTTATATAACATATTACTTGTTAACTGAGATGATTTATCTGAGACGTGTGGTTGGCAAATGTTATTAAAGTTCAAATTTAGGTCTTTGTCAATAAAGTATTAATAATTTAAGTTATGTTTAGCCAACTGATTTTTAACTTAAAAGTTACTTTAAGTTAAACTCAAAATTAGAGTTTAAAAAAACTAAGTAAAAGTTTTTTCTTATCTTTAATTTTTTTTAGTTTAAAAATTGGTCTTTCATGCAAAATTATTAGGATCTTTCTCTCGTTTAGACACACTCTTAGACAAGGCCTAGTACTAATTTTCACATTCTTTTTGCGTTCAAGACTCTCCATCAGCTTTATCTCAGTTTTTAATGGCTGATACTTTAGAGACCTTCTTTCTTTCCTGGGCCTTAGTTTGTTTCTGTTGTTGTTTTCAATTCTTATTGATCAAAAAAATATTACTACAATCTTTTATAATTGTTATTTGTGTATAATTCATAATATATATCTTTATCCTTCATAAAAAAATCTATTTTTATCCAAAATAAAATTCATAATATCTATATTATTGCATGTTAATTAAGTTAAATTGTACTTATGATTTGTTGGAAAAACATTTTTACAATTTATTTGAATTTATCTTAAGATATAAGTATGTTGATATGTTTAAATAAACTTTTTTCATAAACATTTACGAGAGAAGAAACTAAAAAATAAAATAAAATTTTTTATAAATAAAAATTAATTTATTCATTAGTTAAATTTTTTTTTAAATAAATTAATCTGAGAGAGGTTGTATAAATTAATTTTAATTTTAAAAAATTCATTTCATTTTTTTATTTTCTTTTTTTATAGGTGTATATGGAGAAACCTCTAATATAAGTAAGTATTAAGTTGAACTAATGAAAACATCATATGATTTGTTCATAAACTACTTTTAGCTTATTTCAAAAGGTCATATGAGATGACTTATAAGGACACCTTAGTAGCTTAATTTTGTGATTTTGTTTAGATAAATTTCACTTTTAACACTTGTAAAAGAATAAATTAAGAAGGCAAAATTAATTTAATTTTTCTCCTAAGTTAAAATTGATTTATGACCTAAACTTTTTGGAGGAATAAACCTTGTAAATCTCACATCAAGAAGTTAAAATTAATCATACAAAATAAATCTTTAAGGAGGAATAAAAGCTTTAAGTGTGACTAAATCTCACATCAAGAAGTATTAAATCTTGTAAAGATACCTCAAAGTCTCACTAAGAAGTTAACAACCCTCACTTGGTGGTTACAAAAAATAAATATATCTTTTGTTTATATTTCTTTTCTATATTTTATTGTATTTTAGAGTTTTCAATATTTTAGTTAATATAATGCAAAAGATAAATGTTTATTTTATATAATTTAAAATTTATAATAAATAAATATTTTTATATATAAATTATAATATCATAAATAAAATTGTAAGGAATATATATTTTTAAGTATACAAATTATATTTTATATTTACAATAAAAAAATTATAGTGTGATACAAAGTTATTTTTTACCTATTTTATAATTTATTTTGAAAAATATTAAAAATTAATTTAAAGATAAAGATGAAAATGATATATTAAAAAAGAAACTTGATAAGAAACTTAAATTTATAGATAAAGATAAAAAAAATATGATTTAAGATAATAATTTTTTTATTGAGTTAATTGTTAAACCAAATCAAGTTTAAAATTAAAATTAAGATGTATTGTAAAAAATAAACATTAAATGTTCAATATATAATATTAGAATAAGAAATAGAGTTCAATCACAATGATAATAATTTCTAAAAATTTTGTTTTTGAAAATCTTCCAAGAGCACCATTATTGAAGAATATATCCTAAAATATGTGATTTGGTTTAGTTTTAATTTACAGCAAATTTTATTTAATCCAATCGATCTTTTGAGATTGAATTTAATTAGTATATTTTTTAATTTAATAACTAATAATTAACAAATAAAAATATTTTTTTATAAATATCTTCTTTAGAAGACAATGTTATTTACAACATGGTTGAATATTAAATATAAAAAAATTTCTCTTAGTCAAAATTTAAACCTTGATTTATTATATTATAAGAGATTAACTCGATCTAATAAACCTATTCTCTATGTATAAAATAAAACACAATTCAACAATCATTAATTTATAATAGACTATTGAAAACGATATTTATATAACTATAATAATGAAATAATAAAAAAACAGACATGATAATAATTGCATTACAAATCTTTTATAAAAAATATTACTAACTATTCGCAGTCAATTAATTTTACATTATCAAACGTATAAATTCATCATATTTTAACAAAAATAAAATGTCAAACATACAGAAAATCGTATGTTACCATCATAAACAATTAAAATTAAAATACTATTACATAATACAACAAATCGTTATAAACACATTGAATGTGCAATTCAATAAGATTTAGTTTTAACAATAAAGCATAATAAATCAAATAAAAAAACAACAAAAAAATATTTGTTTGTTTTCACAATTTTCGATTTACTTGATTTTCGGATTTTCAGATTGATTTTCAGATTTAAAATATATTTGGCCAAGTTTTGATAATGTTTATCCTTTTTCTTTTCTTATCTTAAATTTTAATGATAAATAAAATTAAAAAAGAACACTCAATATACGATATTGTTAAATAGAAAATTCTAGCACCACCGAATTTGTAAATCCCGTCGAAAACCGAAACAGCTATTGATATCCGAATGGTGATTGATTGAGCAGTGCATAGAAATTCATACTCCTCATCAGCAGAATATCCATTCCCAAGTTACAAAAAGAAATAGCAAGGAGACTAATTGGTAATTAGCATAAATAATCACCCACATAAATATTTACACTATCATCACCCTTTGTTTGGTTTTCCAAGTTGCAAGCGTTCGTGTGCAATCACCTCTTTCCCTGGTTTTCTTCAATTTTTATTTTTCTCTTTTCTCTTTTCTCTTTTCTATTTCTTTCATCAATTTCCGTAATCGTTTATCAATTCCTTCTGTTATTATTCTCTCAGAATAAACAATTCGGAGAAGTAAGAGTCAGAAGAAGAAGAAGAAAGAAGAATAGCGTGACCTTTAAATTCACCGTAATATCATCATCGATTGTTTTGTTGATACGAAAACTGGGTCTTCGATAAGTCGAAGACCGATTAAGAACTACGACTAGGTAGATGACCATTAAAACTGTTGTGGTTTTGAGTCTTCAACTTTTTCTCGTCACTGATCGTGTTCTTTTTGCTGTCATTGTGTGTTTGTGCCTGCGTTTGTGTTTGTTTTTTCATTATTATTGCTTTGTTCTTTTCCTTCCCCTTTTTTTTTTTAAAAAAAAATTTGTGTATCTTTTATTTGTGATGCCACAAGGACGTGTGTGAATGCCTATTATCTATTGTGAAAATTGTGGTCTGAGGTTTTGGTCGTTTGGTTTTAAATTGAATTAGTCTTTTTGTTTGTGATTTTTGATGCTGTAAGAATGCATCGTCGGCACCCACATCAGTATTGTTATGTCTTTTATTTTTTGGGAAGAAGATTTTAATGGGTAATTAACTGAGATGATCTTCAAAATTAAGAATAATGGCTGCTTGTGCTAATTGTATTTGAGGGGAGCTTTGAATAATGCAAGAGTTTGGTGGTTTTGTATTAGAGTTATGTATTTACCTTTTAACATTCTAAAGAACATAAACAACAAAATGTCTGTTTTTGACTCAATGAGTCCAGAGTTGTTCGGCTTTTATGTGATTAAGGATTTATGGTTATGAATGAAAACTGATAAGGCTTTGAACTGCACAGGGGTCTGTTTCCATTGGCGTGTATAGGCAATTAATGGGAAGTCGAGGTCAAAAGCGTCCTGAAATGGTGGATGAACTGCCCGCTGATAAGCGGGCATGCAGTTCATTGGATTTTAGACCAAGTTCCTCAAACTCATCAGTTCAAACCCACACGAATTCAACTATGGAGGTGCATGATCATGACATGGATACTTCCTCATCTGCTTCAGCTTCGAGCCAATCAGAGGGAGAGCCAGAAAAGGATTCAGCTTATGGATCGTGTGATTCGGATGACATGGAGCAACATCACAGCACTCTCCACGAATACCATAGGCAGAGACTGTCCAGCGATTATGGGAAATTTAAAAATATTATATCTAGCTTGAGTGGACAGACTGAACCCTCTTCTCAATTAGCTGTACTTACTGAACTTTGTGAACTTCTGTCATTTTGTACAGAGGGTTCACTCTCCAGCATGACTTCGGACTTGTTATCACCATTACTTGTAAAGCTAGCAAAGCATGAGAGTAATCCAGATATAATGTTGTTTTCCATAAGGGCCATCACCTATATATGTGATCTGTATCCTCGATCAGCTGGTTTTCTTGTTCGTCATGATGCTGTTCCGACTTTATGTCAAAGATTATTGGCTATTGAGTATCTAGATGTAGCTGAACAGGTAAATATTGCTTTGTTCGTCCATAGTATATGTTTTGTTTTTAGTAGAAAGAAAGCAATATAACTTGTTGATCTTGAATTTATGAAGTGTCTCCAAGCATTGGAAAAAATATCACGTGAGCAACCACTTGCTTGCTTACAGGCTGGGGCAATAATGGCTGTTTTAAACTATATTGACTTCTTCTCAACTAGCATACGGGTATGGCTCTAACATAATAGGGCATTATCTTCTTGAATAATGACAATATTTTCTTGTCATCCTTAAAAACCCATATTTATTATTTTAAGTTCTAGAGGATTAAAGAATTGTTTTCTTGTTTTTTGTATTCTCCCTTTCTCCCCCTTTCACCAGAGAGTGGCTCTTTCTACTGTGGTGAACATATGTAAGAAGCTTCCTTCTGAAAGCCCTTCACCATTCATGGAGGCTGTGCCTATATTATGCAAACTTCTTCAGTATGAGGACCGGCAGGTACCAATGAATAGATTTTAGATGATTGTAATGCAGATTTGTATCTTTTCGTTGTGTTGTGGTTTCATCTTCCCTTGCGTAATATCTACTGACCTGCAAATATAATTCTTCAGCTTGTTGAAAATGTTGCTACCTGCTTAATCAAAATTGTGGAGCAAGTTGCAGAGTCCCCAGAAATGTTGGACGAGCTTTGTAACCATGGATTGATTCAACAGGTTACACATCTTTTAAGTTTAAATGGTCGGACAGCCTTATCTCAATTAATTTACAACGTAAGCAATTTTTTATCTGCCATATTCATATTCTAAAACTTTCCCTTTTTTCTTAAGAACTTCATATTCATATCTCAATTATTTTTTTTTTGGCAGGGATTGATAGGATTACTTGTCAAACTTTCATCTGGATCACTTGTAGCCTTCAGGACTTTATACGGACTCAATATAAGCAGCATATTGAGAGATATATTATCTACATTTGACCTCTCACATGGAGTATCAACTTCACAGCTTGTTGGTGGACCCTGTAATCAGGTATGTAGCTTAGGTTTGACTCTTTTGTCTTTAACCGGTGTGCGGCCACACAGTTTGATTAATTTCCTATTTTCAAATTGGAAAATATAGGTATCTTCATTTAGTTTGATTAATAACTGACTCATTTCTTTAACTTCAGTGATTATGTGATACAACTTTGTTGGAAGCTATTTTTTTGCAGCTTCAAAGAAAACACAACCTTTTTTTTTTTCTTTCAAAAATTTTAATTATTATAATTTTTACAAACATATCTTTGATAGGAGACCCCCAATCTTTTAATTAATTTTTTTAAAAAAGAAGTTGAAGCAATCATATCCTTAATGAGAAGTATATATTATTAGCTAATAATATATTGTTATTTAGCCCCTAAAAGTATCCTTTCAATACACCCCACTTGCTTATGCTATGAGCTTTACTGTATCTAAGCGTTAAAAGTATTCAGAGTTATATTTGCTGTTCTTGTTATGTTAGTTGAAATCTGTTCTTCATATTTATTTAGTAATTTCGTTCAGAAGTACATGAAAAGCTTTTCTCTTCTAATGGATTCAAGGGTTCGTAATTTAAGTAATTTCTTATATATAAGCTGTGCGAAAGGTGCGTCATATAGTTTGCTGATTTGCTAGGTATATGAAGTACTCAAATTGCTAAATGAGCTTCTCCCTTGCCTGGCTAAAGATCAGAATGATCAACTGATACTAGACAAAGAATCATTTCTAGATAATCACCCAGATCTCCTGCAAAGTCTTGGAATGGATGTGTTTCCCATGTTAATCCAGGTTGGTTGATTTTTTATTTATTTATTTTTTGTAATTAGCTAAATTAACTAGATGCTCATCCTTTTTGTTATTGCATTCCAATACCTGCTTCATCCTTTTACAGGTGTTCAATTCTGGTGCAAGTTTATATGTTTGCCACGGATGTCTATCTGTTATGTACAAGTTGGTTAGTTTGAACAAATCTGATATGCTTGTTGAATTGCTTAAGAATGCAAATATTTCAAGGTGAAGCAGGCCTCTGTATCCTTAGTGTTGCATTATTAAATGCATATTCTTAAATATGTTGATGTTAATTTTATCTGGTTAACATGGCAGTTTTTTGGCTGGAGTATTCACTCGAAAGGATCACCACATGCTAATGTTGGCATTGCAAATAGCTGAGATAATCCTTCAAAATTTTTCAGATAATTTCTTAAAATTGTTTGTTAAGGAAGGTGTCTTTTTTGCCATTGATGCACTACTAACACCAGAAAGATCTTCAAAATTGATGTACCCAGTATTTAGTGGCATTCTGCTGTCGTTGGACTCTAGTCAAAAGTCTTCTTTGAGAGAGTCCCTCAAGTGTTTATGTTATGCATTTTCAACTGGCCAATCTCCTACATCATCAGAAGCAAAAAATTGCAAACTTGACAAAGACTCTATTTATAATCTTGCAGAGCATATTAAAACAAAATACCTAGCACCGGAATTATTTGATTCTGAGAAAGGATTGACTGATATTCTACAGAATCTCAGAGCACTTTCTAATGATTTGTTGAGCATGTCTACTGACAATGGTGCTCTTGGTGTGTGTGAAGAGAAGATCAATGATATATTATATAAAATTATGGACAAGCTTACTGGCAAGGAACAAGTTTCTACTTTTGAGTTTATAGAAAGTGGAGTTGTGAAATCACTTGTTAATTGTTTATCTCATGGCCAGTATATGATGGAAAGCAAGGGAGTACAGGGTGTTCGTAACTATAGTGCTGTCATAGAAAAACGATTTGAGGCTTTGGCTAGTGCATGCTTATGTGCTTCTCAGCCTCTCTCTGGTGAAACACCCCTTTCTATGTTAATCAGGAACTTGCAGACTGCACTGACTTCATTGGAAGCTTTCCCTATTATTCTGAGCAATGGACCAAAACTGAGAAATTCATTTGCTGCTATTCCTAATGGGTGTTGCATTCCTTACCCTAGCCTGAAAATTCGTTTTGTCAGGGGAGAGGGGGAGACTTTCCTGAATGACTACACTGAGGATTTTCATACTGTTGACCCTTTTTCTTCTATGCATTCCATTGAAGTATATTTATGGCCAAAGGTCAGTGCAAAAAGCACAGAGCATACTACATCGTCATCAATCCAAGTTGTTTCGCAACCTGAAAGTCCTCCCTTTCATTCACCATCAAATGCAAGTTCAGTCCCAGTTGAAATTCCTGTTATTCTGGTGTCTTCTGACATGGCGACAGATCTGTCTGAAATACAGGTGATATTTGTAACCATAATTATTGATTTACAGAAGTATCTGCCTATTTCTGTGTGTTTTTTCTTTTGTTAATTTATCTTATTTTCAGTGAATGAGGGGTTGTTTTTTAATTTAGATTTTTTCCCCAACTAAATTATTTTGCAGAAGGAAGAGCCAGAGTTGTCACAGCCTAGACCTGGCCAAACAGTCAATGAGAATGCTGGGGAATCATCATCCTCTGGAACTCAGTTTGTAAGGATAATGCATAACATGTTTGTTATTTGTGTCAAACTAAAGTTTTGGTTCTACATACTTGTTCTTGGCATTTAAGCTTGACACGTGTTTTCGAAAATTGTGTCAGTTTACAGTTTTTAACTTTTTAATCAATCAGAATTATACATTTTCTATTACGTGAGTATAATTTCTGTTATTTTATTGAGATATTAATACTTTTCCATTTGTGTTATTCTCTAATTTAAACTTGCTACTTGTGTTGTCATTCTTCTATCACTTTTTTTACAAACAATCTTTTACTAACAAATATGTTTGCACTTTTGAATGTATTTTAACTTTCTGTGCCCTTTTCTATCAGGGTTATGCTGAACAAGAACTGCAAATGAATGCAGAACCAACCTCAAAATTAGAAAGACAGCATTCTGCATCTTGTAGCAATGAAGCTGCTCAAAAGCTTGTTTTTTACCTTGACGGACAATGTCTGGATCATAAATTGACTCTATATCAGACAATTCTTCGCCATATAATAAAACAAAATGCAGATTCTTTTTCTAGTGCAAAACTGTGGAGTCAAGTGCATACAATAACCTATAGAAGGGGCATAGAATCTGAGGACACAATACCTCCAGAATGTCATTCTTCACCTCAGCATTTCTCTGATGATAAAGTTTTAGCTTATTATCAGCATACTCCATTTTTCTCAGACATGTTCTCTTGTGAACTTGTTTCTGATTTGGAGAAGTCAAGTCCAACTTATGATATTTTGTTTCTTCTTAAAAGCTTGGAAAGCATGAACAGAATTATATTTCACCTTATTTCTCGTGAAAGAATTTGTGCTTTTGCCGAAGGGAAAGTTGATAACCTGGATAGCCTAAAAATAACAGTTGCTTCTGTCCCACAAAATGAGTTTGTAAGCAGTAAGTTGACAGACAAGCTAGAGCAACAGATGAGGGACTCTTTGGCTGTCTCTATTGGTGGTATGCCATTGTGGTGTATTCAATTAATGGCCTCATGTCCTTTCTTATTTAGTTTTGAGGCAAGATGCAAGTACTTCAAATTGGAAGCATTTGGTCAGCCACAAGTCCAACCTCACATATCTCACAATGGCTCTGGAATGGTAAGTGACAGGCGACTGGGCCATGGTGGATTGGCTCGAAAGAAATTTTTAGTTCATCGTAACCGGATTTTGGAATCTGCTGCACAAATGATGGACCTGCATGCCAGTCATAAAGTGGTTCTTGAAGTGGAATATGATGAAGAAGTTGGCACCGGTCTTGGACCAACTTTGGAATTTTATACCTTGGTGTGCCAAGAGTTCCAGAAATCTGGCTTGGGCATGTGGAGAGTAGATGCTTCTGCGTTTACCCTCAAGACAAGCTCACAGGCTGGTGAAATAGGAACCTATTCTTTTTATGGACTCTTTCCTCGGCCATGGTCATCGATGCAAGATACATCTGGTGGCATACATTTCTCTGAAGTTACAAAGAAATTTTTTCTTCTAGGCCAAGTTGTTGCTAAAGCACTTCAAGATGGAAGGATCTTAGATCTCCACTTCTCAAAAGCTTTCTATAAACTTATTCTTGGAAAGGTAATCAATTCTTGGTGCAATTAATGAACTTCACATGAGGTTGCAACCCAGCAACATACAGTAAGATTTATAGTGGTCATTATAACTTATTGAATCTCTCTGTTTTTATTACCATATCTCTATAGGAACTTTCTCTATACGACATACAATCCTTTGATCCTAGGCTTGGTTGGGTGCTGCAAGAGTTTCAAGCACTAGTTATCAGGGAAAAATTTATGGAATCTGTCAATGGAGGGAATTCTGAGTTTCAACATGAACTAAGCTTTCGAGATACAAGAATTGAAGATCTTTGTCTTGATTTTACTCTTCCTGGATATCCTGATATTGTTCTTGCTTCAGGGACTGATCATACCATGGTAAGGCATTGATCAATTTTTTTGCAATTCAATTCAATTGTCACTTTAAATACTTTCAATGGAAGAATATAAACTTTTCATATTTCTGTAGGTAAATATGAGAAACCTGGAAGATTATGTTTCACTTATTGTCGATGCAACCGTTGGGTCTGGAGTTTTGAGACAAGTGGAAGCTTTTAAATCTGGCTTTAACCAGGTCTCTCACTTTGTCCTAAAGCCTTATTTTTAATTTTATAATTACTATTTTAAGTGAAAATATAGCTTCTGCAATTTTTGCTATTATATTTTGGCTAAAAATAAGATTTTAGTTAGTTTGATTAATCAGAGACATTTTAGTAATTTTTTGGGCTCGGGTAAAGAAAATTATTTAAAAAATCATATTTGGATAGAACTTGATAATCTGAAGACATCGATGAGTGTCAGAATTCTTGAAATGTCTTTAGATTTTTAAATATAAATTTTTTGATTAATTCAAAATAGAAATTGGTGGAAAATATCTTAGAGAAAATGTTAAAAAAGTATTTTAATTTTTTATTTAGGTATGACTCGGAGAAAGTTGATAAAAGCTCCGCTGAAAACACCCAGTTGCGGCTTATCATATACATTGTCTCTTTTGTTGTGTCTAGTTCCTTTGTTTGTTGGGTTCTTTGTTCTCTAAAGCAATATATTTGATCGGGTGTCTAAGCTTCCATATATTCTTAAATCAAAGTAAATTTGACCCTATCCGAGTTGAACAATTTGTCTGATGATGTTGGCAACGCTTTTATACTAGTTTTAGCTCCCTCGTTTTCATTATGCTTTCAAATGCTAAAATGCCTGGCAAATTGGAACTGGGATTCACCTAGGTCTATCCAAAATCTCAATTTTGCTCCATCCTTGATAATTTTAGCAATACTGGAACTAGGGGGGAAATGGGGGCTAGGTTTTATATCTTGACAATCTTCTAAGTAATTTCTTATTTGTGTCTTCAGGGTAGGCCATCAAGATCAGTAACTGTATAGTGATTATGAAGTTTTCATTAGTATTTACAAATTTACAATACTGCATGATTTTCTACTATATCTTCGTATAGATTCTCAATTTTTTCTATTTTCAGGTTTTCTCCATTGAACATCTTCGGATTTTCAACGAAGAAGAACTTGAGCGAATGCTTTGTGGAGAGTATGACTCTTGGGCTGTAAGTACAAATTTCATTCTTTTAATCAATTTGTATATGTTCTATTCTTTTTGGGAGGAGAGGAAGAATAATATCTCGTTAGCAGATCAACGAGTTTGGAGATCACATCAAATTTGATCATGGGTACACTGCTAGCAGTCCTCCCATTGTTAATGTAAGCTTTCGTGTACATTATACTTTTGACCTTACTAAACATTTTTTATTTCTTAACCTGAATCTCGTAACTTTATGAACCATCCACTGCTGTGGATTCAGTTGTTGGAGATTGTCCGAGAGTTTGATCATGAACAGCGACGAGCATTTCTGCAGTTTGTGACAGGCGCACCTCGCCTTCCTCCCGGAGGATTGGCATCTCTCAATCCGAAGTTAACTATTGTCCGAAAGGTTTACAAATTATATGCTTGATATTCTCAGTGTGGCTTTTTATACTTGACAATAACCTATTTATTTTTACTGTGTTCTTTACTTTTACCCGTGTGTTGTAACAGCATTGTAGCAACCGGGCAGACACAGACCTACCTAGCGTGATGACTTGTGCAAATTATCTCAAGCTACCTCCGTACTCCTCAAAAGTAATATACCTGTTTATACTTATCTCAAACTTGTATTTTTAAAAACATTAAAAAATACTTAGAAAATGTTTTTCTTACTTTTTCACTTTATTGAATTTCAGGAAAGGATGAAAGAAAAGCTCTTGTATGCCATAACAGAGGGTCAAGGATCTTTCCACCTTTCGTAATATCACTCTCTTGACTGGTCCGTATTTGAATTATGAAGATGTAATTATTAGGGTAATTGATAGTGATGTAGATAAGGGTGCTAGTGAGTTGCTGGCAGTGGTCTCAGAGTTTATTGCAGTGGCGGTCACAAGGAGTTACTTGGGGATTAAGCAACTGTCTTCACTGACTACAATTGTTGGGGGTGTGTACATAGCACGCTGATAGTTTAGTTAATTGGCTAGTATCAGCTGTACAGAAACGGAGGGCACTTTCAAGGGTCACGCTTGATATTTGATGTACAGTATTTGTACAGGAACCTTAATCATTAATATTTTAGTCGTTTACTTGCCAAATGATAGTAGTTCTTAGTTCTTATCTTTGTTTGATTCTGTTACATCTGCCATGGTTTTAAATTATATTTTATTTTTTTTCCTTTAAGTTTCGTACCACGTTCTTTTTTATTTTTTAATTTCCATTTGCTGTTTTGCACTGGTTGATGAAAAAACTTGAGATGACTTGATCGCACAGATTAAGCACACTGTCTAAAATTTTGTTGCGTTGTCAAGGTTAAAGTTAAGTGGTGTCATTCATGTTCCTCGTCTGAAGGCCAGTAATTTTGAGAACGTTCTTGTTCATGGCTTTCAATTCAATTTTAAGAATGGTGGTGGTGCTGGAATGTACGTAAACAGGTAATGATGATGAGAAACTTATGAAGCTCAAAGTTAACCATACGAGAGAGAAAATGAAAATTAATTTTGTTTCTTTTTAGCTAGGAGGGCAATATTTACTAATTCTGTAGGTAAACATGTAGTAAACCTGCCTTAAAATTGTGCTTATGAAAAGGGTTTAATGGAAGCTAGTCTTTACGAGTATAGGTATATTGCCTTAAAACTTCTTGATAATTCTAAAAAGGTAATAAAAAGAGATAAATTAAGAGTGACGTTTTCTTTTTATTACTTCAATTTTTATTTATTAAATTTAATTATCTAATCATTAAAATTAAAAAATATAATTAATTTAATTATTAATAATAAATTTATCTTAAATTTATATATTTTTTAAGAATTTTAATTGTAATTATTACTATTTTTTCTTATAAATATATATTAATTCAATCTCTTTTATTTAATTGAATATATTTTAGTCTAAAAATATTTGATAATATAAATTGAATCTTATATAAAAAATTTAAAATTTTTAATCTTATAAATAAAAAAGTAGTACTTTCTTTTTGTTTATGTGTCTCTTTTTATTATTTTTGTCTTTCTTATAAAAAGATAATAAAAATATATACATATAAAATAAAATAAAAATATTATTAAAAAATTATTTCAAATATGATTGATGATCAATTAAATATTAAAAGAAAATTATTAAAATGATTCTATCCTCTACGGGAACATAATATTAAAAGAATATTTTATTTTTAAAAAATATAATTTTCAAATCATATTATTGATTTGTATAAAAAGAAGTTTTTAAACACTTAATATTTTTTGTTTGGCATGTTATAAGGTCATCAATAAAGCAGGTACCTAACACTGAACGAAATTCTACTTCAACCATATTAAATGAATGCTTCTCATAAAATTTGTAGTTTAATAATTAAAAACATAATAAAGAATATATATATATTATTTTTTGTATAGTTGGGATAACGTGACAGAGAATCCAAAATCCGAAAACCATCCGTTTGGCGTTCCACGTCTATGAAGGGAACACCAAAAACGTAGTTAGCGGCAAATCCATGATTAGATTACATAGAAATAGAATAGAATAGAATAGAATATTTCTATTACAACGCCAATCTTTCCTTATCCTTACTTTCTTTCCCCAAATGGAGGAGAAGCAATGAACGCCACTCTCTTAAAACCCCCACCCTCTCCCTTCCAACGCACCACAGCAACAACCACCGAACCCCGCGACCAAAAGCTTCTCTCACTCTTACGCGAACGAAAAACCGACGAAGCCTGGCTCGCCTACACCCACTCCACACACCTCCCCAATCCCACCTGTCTTAGTCGCTTAGTCTCTCAGTTATCTTATCAGAACACTCTCTCCTCTCTCACGCGTGCCCAGTCCATCGTCACGCGCCTCCGCCATGAGCACCAGCTCCACCGCCTCGACGCCAACTGCCTCGGCCTCCTCGCCGTCGCCGCCACCAAGGTCGGCCACACGCTCTATGCCGCCTCCGTCCTCCGCTCCATGCTCCGCTCCGGCTACCTCCCCCACGTCAAGGCCTGGACCGCCGTCGTCGCCCGCCTCGCCTCTTCCCCGGATGACGGCGGCCCCGCCGAGGCCCTCAAGCTCTTCCGCTCCATCACGCGCCGCCTCCGGAGGCTCCCCGACCCCGACATGGCCGCCGACTCGCGCCCCGATACGACGGCCATCAACGCCGCGCTCAACGCGTGCGCGAATTTGGGTGATGCCAAGGCGTTCTTGCAGGTGTTCGATGAAATGCCGCAGTTCAATGTTGCGCCTGATGCTTTGAGTTACAACACTATGATGAAGCTGTGTTGTAGAATTGGTAGAAAGGATTTGCTTGTGTTTGTTTTGGAGAGGGTTCTTCAGTTGGGGATTCCTTTTTGTGTCACCACTTTGCAGTCGCTTGTTTCTGCTTATGTTGAGTTTGGTGATTTGGAAACGGCTGAGAAATTGGTTCAGGCAATGAGGGAACAGAGAAGGGATATTTGTAAAGTGCTGAAGGAGTGTAGTAATTTTGAGTATTTAGGTGGAAATGAATCAAATGATGATGATGATGTTGATAATGGTGATGATGAGGATTGTGTTTTTGAGAAATTGCTTCCAAATTTGGTGGATCCGAGTGGTAATGATGCTGAGCCACCCTTGTTGCCAAAAGGGTATGCCCCAAACACCAGGACTTACACCACTCTAATGAAGGGTTATATGAATGCCGGGCGTGTGAGTGATACAGTGAGGATGCTTGAGGCAATGCGGCGTCTGGATGATAAGGGTAGTCACCCTGATCAAGTTTCCTACACCACTGTGGTTTCAGCACTTGTGAAGGTGGGTGCCATGGACCGCGCCCGTCAGGTTCTTGCTGAGATGACAAGGATTGGTGTGGCTGCGAATTTGATAACTTACAATGTTCTCCTCAAGGGTTATTGCAAACAGCTGCAGATAGATAAGGCAAGGGAATTGCTTAAGGAGATGGTTGATGATGCAGGGATTCGGCCTGATGTGGTGTCCTATAATATACTCATTGATGGGTGTATTTTGGTGGATGACAGTGCTGGGGCTCTTTCCTTCTTTAATGAGATGAGGGCAAGAGGAATAGCTCCCACCAAGATTAGTTATACTACTTTGATGAAGGCTTTTGCGTACTCGGGTCAGCCGAAGCTTGCCCACAGGGTGTTTAATGAGATGGACAATGACCCTCGAGTGAAGGTGGATTTGATCGCGTGGAACATGTTGGTGGAAGGGTATTGCAGGTTGGGGTTGGTGGAAGAGGCGAAGAAAGTGGTTCAGAAGATGAAAGAGAGTGGATTTCACCCTGATGTAGGCACTTATGGCAGTTTAGCCAATGGAATTGCATTGGCAAGGAAGCCCGGAGAGGCACTTCTGCTGTGGAATGAAGTGAAGGAGAGGTGTGAGGTGGGAAAGGAAAGGGGGAAATGTGATTCTTCTGTTCCCCCATTGAAGCCAGATGGAGGGCTTTTAGATGCTCTTGCTGATATATGTGTGAGGGCTGCTTTCTTTAAAAAGGCATTGGAAATCGTGGCTTGCATGGAGGAGAATGGGATACCTCCCAACAAGACCAAGTTTACTAGAATCTATGTAGAAATGCATTCAAGAATGTTTACTAGTAAGCATGCCTCAAGGGCTAGACAAGATAGAAGAATTGAGAGGAAAAGGGCTGCTGAGGCGTTTAAGTTTTGGCTGGGTTTGCCAAATTCCTATTATGATGGAACTGAGTGGAGATTAGAACCTATGGAAGGGTATGGCAATACCTCTGATTCGGTTTAGTTGCTCCTCTTTCATAGCGTGTCAAAACATACTGAAGTATGAGAGAAGATACGCTAAGGTCTAATGTAGAAAACAACATAGAAATCATTGGAACAAAAAAAGTGGCTATTGTACTTTACATAGAAATCAATGTCATTTTGTCATTAAAACACGGGTTTCCCAGGTATGAAATCAATGAATATTTCGACTAATTTATTTACACATCAGTCTCTATTCATTTTTTGGATTGACATAAACTTTAATCTTTTAGATCTTAAATTTTAAATTTTAAAAAGCTGGTATAATATGATAAAATAAATTGAGATAAATATAGTATATTTAAATAAAAATATCTTTATCAAGATTATTGATATTTTTATTCAATTTTGTACAGAATATTAACAGCTGTCAAATTATCTTATACTATCCATTTATTCCATATAATTCAATATCTGTTCTAGTCACAGTCAAACCACAGAGAAGGGTCTTGAATATCATAGGCGGAGACTATCTCTGGCTTGAGTGCAGAGACAGACCCTTCTTGCCAATTAGTTGTAGTTTTGTGAAGTTTTGTCATCTGTGGATGACGATCTTCCAAATATCATGGTCATTGGCGGGAAGGCTCTGTCTCTCCACTCTATGCTGGTTGAAATTCTCGTAATTTTGGAGCCTGCTGACATGACGACAGATCTCCCAGAAAAAAAAAGAGGTGATTTTCGTAACCATGGTTATTGATTTACAAAAGTATCTGCCTATTTCTGTGTGTGTGTTTTTCTTTTTCTTGTTAATTTATCTTATTTTTGGTGAATGAGAGGTTCTTCCCTTGTTATTTTTTTCCCAACTATAATTATTATTTTGCTTAAGAGTCAAAGTTGTCACAGGTTCTTTGTTGTGAGTGCTGGGTAATCATCATCCTCTGGAACTCAAGTTGTAAAGATAATGCATAACATTCTTGCTTGTTATTTGTTTCAAGCTAACTTTTTAATTCTACACGGTTGTTTTTGTTGGCATTTCTTGAATCTTGACAAGGTCCCAAGTGAGAATGGCAGCATGGCTATTGGGTCTCGTGACCCCCTCTCCAAGCAATATACTGAAGTTATGGGCTCAACTAGGCCGAAAATGAAAGTCCAAAATCCTTCTTGTTTAAAGGACTTTGATTGATATTGGGCTTTTACTGAATTATCTACTTTTCCATGTGGATAGTCCAAAAATTTTGGTGTTAACTTGCTTACTCTGTTGCTCGATGTATAAATTCTTAATTTATTATATTATTTATACATTAAGGTTGACTATTCCTTATAAGAAAGGCATCTTTATTCTTTAATATATTTTGGCACAAATCTTTAGTCTTTAATTCGAGAGTGTATGAAAATTAAATTCTATAACACATTTCTTTTAATTTATTACTCATCCTCTTTGATTTTGTAACCCACTGATTTTCGCTTCAATTTAATTTTATCAATGTCACGCACAATTTATGTGATTTTCGTGAAATATTGATTTTCTTTGTATTTAGTAAGCCTGTTGATGTTTTAAATAGCATATCATAGAATAAAACAAAAATGAGGCGATGAAATATTAATTTTTTTAAATCATATAAGATTTTATAAACTTGATCTATTTTATTATAATTTTCACTGAATGAATGAATTGATAATTTTGTTTTATGACAATTTATTAAAAACATCTTTTGATTTTGTCCCATATATATAACATATAATTCATACACTAGGAAGATAGAAATAAATTCAAATCGTTAATGAGAAAAGGCTAAGAAAAAAAAGTAAATGTTAATAAATTCATCAAATAAATTTTACATCATATCATATCATTTAAACTTTTTTAGTGAAAAAATTTGTTTATCCTTATTAAAAGTTGGATAAACAATTTTTTTAAGTAATTTTTTTTAGATTATGTATAGATTTGACCTAATTAAGTTAGAGGATGTTGGAGGCTTATTGATGAAGGGAGTTATCAACACCCAATTTGTGTTGAACCTTTGAAGCTGTTGTCCAACCAAAAAGCACGTAGATATCTTCATAATGATGATAATAAAGATAAGTTGGAGATAGGAAAATATGTCTTCCTAAAAATATCTTGCGAGTTGGGAGAACGTCATGGTATATTTATCACAAAAATACATCTTAATATTCTTAGGGAGACTAACTTTTGACAACCAATTCAATACAGTTTGAGATTGGACTTTGATAAAGTTATTCAACAACTTATATCCTGATTGTGTCATGTAAAGGCCAAAGTTAATGTCTTATCCAAGTTAGTATATCAAGGATGCTAAGGTGGAGAGTAAAAATACACATTTCAATCTTTTGACAAATATGTTGAGGGAAAAGAAAGAAAAAACCATCAATGTGCCATTACCCATTTTGTAAAACATCACAAATTCAAAGTTGGGAGTTGTGAATGTGTATGTAGGAAATCTCCATGCAAAGCATGACACCTTCCAATCACTTAGCAAACCAAAAATTACTATGGTCATTCACTAAAGAGAAAAATCATCCCTCAAATCCTAAAAAACAAAAACAAGAAAATTGAGGGGAGACAAAAAATAAGCCTTGTATGCTCCATATTTTTTTTTTTCATATTATGCTTTGGATATTTAGCATTTATGCATTGAATCCATTAGTTTTTTTGTCATTTTAAATGAGATTCCAAACAAGTTTTCCCAATAATGAAGTGTTTTACTCCCTAGCCTTCCTCACACCCAAACCTCATCCATATCTTGGCTCGATTATGGCTTCTCAATTAGCTATGTGAACTTTATGCTCAAAAGTTCCACTCTAGATGAATTGTTTAATAATCGCATCTAGCTTGTCACAATCTTGTTTGAAGGTGCCATTGGAATTGCATTATGTAGGCCAAAATATAAGATAAAATTGAATTTGTTAAAGTAAGGAACTATTTGATTTTCTTTTCATTTTGTTGTTTTAAATATTTTTCCAAAACTAATTTTACACATCTCATTAATTAACTTCTCATCCAAAAATTATTAAATTCTAAAAATCATTTCCAAAACAAGTTTTTAAAAACTAAAATTCAATAGTAACTTTGTGAAGTTTTTTCATTCTCCTCTTTATTATGTGCATTTTTCAACTATAACCCTAAACTTCTAAATTGCACAATGACCACTTCAAAGACTGCGACAACTTCAACTTATAAACTAAAATTCCTATATATTGATTTTTACACCCTTTGATGAAAAATCCTTGGATCTTGCCATTAATTTTAAAGGTAGAACCTACACAAAACTCATTTAACAATCTCACCTCAAAATATGACTTTGGAGAAAAGTAAGATGTCATCGAGAAAGAAAACATGCAAAATTCTTGGGTCTCCCCTAACATTACAAATTGGCTCCTAAAGATTAGTTTCCATTGCTTCTATAAATTTTGAACTTAACCTTTCCATGCATAATAGGAAAATATAAGGTAAGAAAGGGCCCCCTTGCCTAAGGCTTATTTTGGGAGAAAAAGTAGGTAATATACTCCCATTTCAAAGGATGGATAAAGAAGTAAATGAGATACCAAATGATTAATTAGACAATATTTACATGAAAATCATAGTTCACGAAAACCTATCTAAGAAATTACCTATCAATCTTGTCATAAACCTTTTTCAAGTCAATTTCAAGCACAACATCACGTTTTTTTTTTTTTTAATTTAGACATGCTATCGATAATTTCCTAAAAAATAATAGCATTATTTGTAGTGTTTTTCCAAGTGTAAAGCTACTTTGCAAGGAGCTAACTAGTAAGGGCATAATATGCTAACAAGAACTTTAAAGATCAATTTATAAATGTCATTACACAAATTGATCTATCTAAAGTCCTTGAAGGATTTACAACTTTGACAATAAAAACAATCTTAGTTTCCATTACTTTGGGCTCAAAATATCCTTTTTCAAAAGCTCATTTTATAAACATCTAAACATCATCTACTATTTCTTCTAAACACTTTATAAAATATGGATTGGAATCCATTTGACCTAAGAGCCTTAAATGATTTCATGTAAGGCTTTTGTTATTTTGACAAGAATTATTAAATGTTTAAATATAATGTTAAATTATATTACCTCTATTCTTTTTTATGTCATATAAGATTTCTATGTAGAAACAAAAAAAATACGATACATTTTCTAAATTCTAATAAAATAGGTGTAGAGTTTTTTTGCTTTGTTGTTTTCATTTATACTCTATAATAAATACATGAGTAAATTAATTAAATATTATATGAGAAGTAAAGGGTACAATAAAGAAGAAAGTAATTAATAATACTTTCAACTTTAAAAATTATATATAAATAGAATTTTTTAAATGACAATTAAAAAATAAAAATGAAGTATTTATTCTGTGAAAAATTTGCCTAAGTTGAGCATGTATTTATATAAAATTTAATATATGTGTTGAAAAAATTTAAATATAATTTTAATTTTTTTATTTTGTTTAATATGTAATTTTGATCCCTTAATTTTAAAATAAAAATATTTAGTCCTTCTATTTTAAAGAAAGTCACAATTTTGATCAAATTTTTAATTTTGCCTACATTTTATTTCATTTATTTTGGTCAAATTAAACTTTAAACTTAATATATTCATTTAAAGTTTCATAAAAAATAATTTAATTAATTAAATAAGAGAAATAAATATAAAAAAATAAAAAAATAAAAATAAAATT
>JAMLFT010001813.1:0-28605 GCA_026544285.1 Pachyrhizus erosus
GTTTGATAATCATTTTTTTTTAAAGAAAATGATCTTTAAAAAAAAATTGAAAAACATTACCAAAAAGCTTTTTACTTTTAAAAAATGTTAATACAAATAAAACACCTCAATGAAATAAAGATATCTCTAAGTTAGAAGTTAAGGACTAATCTTATTAAGTACTAAGATTTAATTTAATAATTGACCTCTCTTTACACATTTTTTCATACACAAGAATTTAGAGATTAAATTTTTGTCCAAATATTTAAATGAATAAGATTACTTATTAATCATGTTACATCACGTTAGTATTCAGATAAATTCTTAATCTTTATAGGTGTAATTATTTAAAATTTAATCTTCATCATTCATTATTATTACAATTATGTAAAATAACATGAATAAATCAAAAATACTGACAAATAAGAATAACTAATAGTCAAATTTCATATTTTTTATTCCAACTAGAGCAATGATGTGTGCTAGTGCCAGGATCCTTGATCAAAAGAAAAGAGATGGATGTTAGTGTCAGGATCCTTGATCAAAAGAATGTTCTATATTTGGAAAAGGCATTTTGAGAAAGTATATAGAAAAGTACATTTTGAGTAAGTAAAAAGGAATATTTGCTGAGAATAAGAAATCTTTTTTTATTTCAAGAGCATTAGCAAATCAATAAAGATGAAACAATTATTTAGATGGTTGACATTTTGTTACATTTGACAATATAAAAACGTGGAACAAATATCAAAATCGTATTAAAGCAGTTGTGATAGTTCGAGACACGTATCTCCATCGAGTTACTTTTTTGTTATGTTTAATTTTTATAATTAGGCAATAATTGTAATAGTTTTGTTGGTTTTTGGACTCTACAGTCTTCCCCTACACCATACACCACACTCATAACATCTCGATTTTATGGAAACATATATGCTCATCCCACTTTTGTCTTTTCAAGTAGTATAGTAGTCTAGATTCTATCTTCTTCTTTTTATCTCATTTCTACTTTTGATATGTCCTTTCAATAACCCCTTTTTTGTATTTTAATATTTATTTGATCTGCATTGTCAAGATAATTAATTGTAAAATCAAAATGAGTGTTATAAATGTTTGTCATTCAAGTTTTGATGCTTGTTAGTCAAAGTGAATTAAATTTATTTATCCAAATTCAATATCTAAAACTTAATACAAACACTCTAATTAAGATTATAGGAATTTATCAAAATTGAGTTTTAAGCGTAATACTTCAAAAATTGAAAACCAAATAAATTGCTAGTTCGATTAAAGAATCCCGTGAATTATTGTGGTGATTGAACGTGAAGTCATTGTTTAAAAATCATATTTGTTGAATTAATATTATTGAAACCATAACCAAATTTTTTATCAACAAATTAACATGGCCAATAGGACTCATGTTCTCAAAAAACATAAAGGAGAACTAGTTTTGAGAAATTGAATGATTTTGAGAAGTCGTTGTATAGGTGACCACAATATGGCAAAGAGTTTCTTTTGCTGAAATGAATAATGCTACTACTGTTACTTAACCCATTGTCACTCAAAATATTGTTAGTCAACCTGTAGTGAGTCAAATCACGGATGGTTTGAGAATCTCTATTGCACATATTAAAGAATCTCAAATATTCTAAACCCTAAAAATCATCACAACCACAAATTACTGCTTTTGAGGCTCCCCAAAACTATGCCACTAGACCATGGGGTATGCCACTAGGTTGAATTCCCTAACAAATTAAGTTTGGAAATGTCTATTAGTTTTATTCCTACAAATGTAACAATTAGTCATTTTATTAAACGTTGGTCGATTAGGAGGTTCCAGACATGATTTTATTGTTGAACTATTACAATTGATGGGTGAATGTTGATGGATATGTTTCACTTATTGATAATCAAATTCTAACTGGGATTTCAAATAAGAAATTGTTGAGCTTCAGACAACAAATGGATCATAGTAAGAATGAATGTTTAACATGTTGACTTATTAGTTAGCAATTGTATTCAATCCCATGTTACAAACTACTAATGATAGTTATCGATAATTACATGATGTTTTAAATCGAATTAGGGATATTTTAGGGAATCCTGACAAACAACAAAAAGAAAATGTTGTAAATGATAATCTACTCTAAGGGAATAAACAAATTTCTCAGATACAGACAAGACCTGAGAATCCTTTGTAGATTAATAGAAACCAGAATGTTGATCAAATTCTACAATTGCTTTGATAAAACCAGAATTCTAGGGGACAAAATTATCAAGATCAGATTCTTGGGCAAAATAATCAAATTTCTTTGTTTAATCAAAATGCTCAGAACCAAAATTTATTTGCAGGTCAAAATCAGCAAAACTTACAAGACCCTCAACATATTAATAACATAGTTGAACGAATACTTAATAGGCATGGATAGGGATGGCCGCGGGAACATGTACAATGATATCCTTCTCTGTTATGTTAACAAATGGATAGTAAAAATACCCTTATCCATTACTTGCATATCTTCATTAAAGATATTCATTTTTTATCCATTAAGAATTTCATTTATGGATATTCACTGGTATGAAATGTTTTGTCTCCCTAGACATGGATTCGAAATAGGATACTATAATTAATCATATTTTGCATCTCTTTTTCCTGATTATGTGTTACAAACTTAATTGCCCGAGGGTATAAGATTCCTATGTTTTCAAAATTTGATGGTAAATTAAGAGAGTCAATTATGTTGCTCGATATCAAATCGAGTGCGGAGATACAACAACTAATGAATATCTTCAAATGAAGTAGTTTTTAAGTTTTTTTTTAACAAAAATGTTTTGACATGGCTTACTAGTTGTCCTCCGAATTCATTTGTTAATAGCACTTAACTCAAGAGAACTTTTCATGAGCAATGTTTTAGAGGTGAAACTCGAGTAAGTTTAATCAATTTGGTTAATGAAATCGAGATGCTGTGAAGTCAAGAATATATGAGAGGTTCTATGTTACCTGGTGAATTTGCCGAGCAATACGAAGCATGCTGCGAAGTCAAGAATTATGCAAGGAATGATCACTTCGAAGATCCGCTAACAAAATCTAAGGCCATATGGGTGACCCAAGTTTCTTGCATTACACCTAAAAGTACAAATGAGATGAGGTCTCATTTAAAGCCACTGATGATTTCAGTAGTTGTCGAAAGCCAAAGAGTAAACAAGACCTTGGTTGATGGAGGAACCTGTATTAATATCTTGCTGGTTACTATGCTAAAGAGATTTGGTTAGAGGGTTGAAGATCTTGTACCACATAACATAATGGTTTCAAATTCCCATGTCATGTTGGCTTTAGATGTGACTATTGAAGCATAAGAAGGCGCACAATTTTTGTGGTGTTGTTTCAAGAAAGCTTTAATATGTTAATGGAACGTGAATTGACACACAGAATGGGTGCAGCACTATCCATAGTCCATCAAAAACTTTTCTTTTAGAACGAAGAAGGCCACCTTGAAACAGTGGAAGGTGATTAGAATAATTACAAAGGTTGTATTTCTATGGCCGAACAACATGAAAGGCATTTGAGATAGCATATTACTCTAACTTAAAATTAATTCTTCAACGTGAGACTAAACATGTTAAAAATTATCTAACATTACATTAAGTGACATTTCAACCTAATTTTGGATTACTTAACGTAAAACCAAACACACTTTAGATAAGTTTTGCATTAAATCAAAATTTTTATCTTAAATTTTACTACTAACTTGCTATTAAAATAAAACATTTAGACATAAATTACTTTTCTTCAAACTCAATTTTACAAATACTCATAATAAGCACTCATACGAGACAAGCGACCGTTTGTTCTGTTTTATTACCGAAGTGGAAACAAAGTGAGTCTTTCTTTCTGTTGTTTTTTTTTTGGGGGGGTCAAGAAAAATTAGTTATTTTCTTATTAGCGAAAGTTTAGCCAACTCTTAACAATTATATCGGCAAGTTTGAGAACAAGAAGGCAACATCATTGACACCCACAAAGCTACAACAACCTCAGCATTTGCAACACTCACACCTGTCAAATTAAAATGAACAAATTTTTGGCATTGGTTCTATGAATCCTTGATAATGTAGGGAGTTATTTCTTTCTCTTCTCTTTTCCTTCCTACGATTATTCCATAACGAGGTTAGAGTATACCATTGCTTGAAAGCTAGCTAGAACAAAATGGCAAGCCTACCTCAGAACTCAGACCCATCATTCCCACCAGTAGATCTTGATGGAGAACTGAATCCTGGGAAAAACACAAACGTTCATGTTGATCTTGTATCTTCTGAGGTAGCTGCCTCCAAGGTAATGAAGGAACTTACTTGCATATTTTCATTTTCATATTCAAGTGAACGTATAATAACATGACATTCAAATACGAAAAATTATTACATAATCTCAGACTATTACGTGTCTAAAATTCTGATGAATCCACAATCTTAATTTAATAGTCATGTAAAATATTAATAATACTTTATTAGGTGTTATATAAAAATTAGTCAGAATTATGGCGATTCTAAACTGTATAATAACTTCTCATACTGGAATATCCTTTTTTCTTCTTTCACTTTTTAGGTGGAATTATGAGACTTCTTTGAAGATATAATAGCTTCTTTGTTGTATTATTCTGTATCGTGTACTGATTGGTGTTATGTATATGCTTGGTTGGTTGGTTGAAGGAACAAGCCGAAGCCAAACAGAAGAAAAATGAAAGACAAAAGAAGGATGCATTGCAAACAATAAAATCAGCCATTATAATTTCAGGCATAGTTGTGGCTTTGGCAGGAGCTGCCTTTGCCATAACCAAGAAATTAAGAGAGAAATGACCTCATCTTCCCCAATAGAGATATAGAAGATTTAAAGAGATTGTTTGTGTTAGTTTTATTTTCAGGTCCCTTTCTTTTTTATATATATTAATTATTTCCCACAATTCTGGTTTTGGGTTCTCAAATAAGTCCATAGGACCCTCGATACAATTCAAAAAATGATAATCATGTAAGCTTTTCGCAATGTACCTTGACAATTGACATCTGAGTGCAAGTTATAAAAATTTACATTCTATTTCTAATTCTTATTCATAGATCTCATCTTTTTTTTCTTTTCAATTACCAATTGCTATTGTCAACAATGACCATCTGTTAAGCGTTCAAGCAATTTAGCATTGAGTCAGTAAATTCTGTGGCCTTAACATGAATATACTAGGTTTCCAAACCCCTTTTTAGTATTGGAAGCAAGATATCTTTACATCAACCTATATGTCAACCAGGTATATAAGTAAAAAAAGGATGAATATAGTTACCAAAAAAAAAAGATTGAATATGTAGCCCAAAGAAAAGTGGATGATTTAATTATAGTAACAGAATATTTGTATTGCAGCGAGTAAGCATGTGAACCTACCCCAAACGAATGATCAATAATCAATAAAACAGAAGTTTCATGGTTTTGTTTTCTATTTGGCAAGTACTAAAACAGAAGCATGTGAAGCTATATATACACATCACCCTTGCAATTGCAGGAAAATATTCAAATAACAAGTCCAGATGATAGCAATGAATCCTTGTTATCGTCCAACATAGTTGATCGAGGCAGCTCTTTTAGCTTCCCATCATCTAAAAGGAATACCCGTTTAGCCATCATAACTGTTTCCAAGCGATGGGAAATCACAAGCACCTATGAACATAGGAAGAAAGTATGAATCCTTCATAGGTAAGAAAAGTGGATTTAAATTACCAACAGAATGCAAAAAATTAACCATTAAATCCAAGAAAACTATGTAAAGTAGTTAATGTTTAAGTAAAGCATATCCGATGACAAACTCATTGACAACTAAAAGTAACAAAATAAGATGCAAATAAGACAACACAGTTACACAGAAAAGTAGTTCTGGAAGCCAAAAATTAAACCCTAACGTAATAGTCCTGTAATTTAAACTGAGACCTGAATGTATGAAACAAAAAAGATAAACTTCAACAAAGAATTTAAAAAAAAAAAAAAATACAGAATAGACACACCAAATATTTAGCTAGATCATCCAATTCTTATAGCTGGTACCCATGTTTCTGCTTGCATTTCTTATAAAGGAAAGAAAAGGTAGCACGTCAAGGGCAGAAAAAGCTAGTTGGCTTACCGTGCGATTTTGCATCAAACGCTGTACAGCTTGTCTCACTAATAACTCAGATTTACTATCCAAGGACGAAGTTGCCTCATCCAGAATTAATATAGAAGAATTTTGATAGAAAGCCCTTGCAATAGCCAGCCTGTAATTTTGAGAAAGGAAGTAACAGATCAATGAAGAAGCCATAGATCAATTATTAACTCTTCAGAATATCCAATCCATCAAATTTAGTCTTTACATTAATCATTCCTTCCAAATGCTCCCTCAGAAAACAAAATTAGCTGTTCATTCATGGCTTATAGGAGAAAAGAATGAAGTTTGGATTTGAAATTTTACCTTTGCCTCTGGCCTCCACTTAAAGTTGAGCCCCTTGGTCCAATGTTGGTATGGTATTCTTCTGGAAGTTTTTTAATAAACTCATCTGCATGAGCAGTTTGAGCTGCATGCTTCACCCTCTCCATGTCAATTTTTGTTGTCAGATCCCTATAACCAATGTTTTCAGCAACTGTACCTGAAAAAATGGTCTAGAGTATATATATCAGTATTATTGAGATTATAAAAAATACTGCTAAACCATGAGGAATTTGTATGACATAAATCTACAAAAGATCACAAAGATACCAGTAGATATAAATTATTCATGCTAGCAACCAAGAATGACCAAAGTTGCTGAATTAACATATACCAGAAAAACCAAACAACTGCTATAAGGAAAGGAAAAAGAAAAGAAAAACTCTGGTAACTTAAAAAAACAAGATATCTAAATCTAATATACCAGTTTTTAAACATGGTGTTTCATAGCTACCTACCTTTTTTAAAACTTGTTCTTATAGAAACCAATTTTGAGATAAAACCAGTACTTAAAATCATTTTAAAGTTAGTTTTCTGTCTAGTCCAATTTTTTAAAATTATCTCTAATCCTTTTCTTTCTTTGTCTCTTCTTCAGTTAGATCTAAGGGCATACGGTAAGACATAACTGTAAACCAATGGTCCATAATAGGCATGCTAAGTTTCTTGACAAGAGCTCGTTTAAAATAAATTTCAGCAAAAATTTTTAATTAGAACTAGTTACAAAATAACCTAAATTTATATGACCAGTTTATCTTTAACCGTTTTAAACCAGTATTGAAAGTAAAAAACAGCCCTAGATGCTTGTAAAAATAGTACAAATCATTCTAGTTAGCAAATCAAACACAATTGAAATTCTTGTGAGCATTATGTACTGAGGTACAAATTCTGCAACAAAACAAAGGCATGAATCACTTACTATATCTTGAGAAACAACACTAACATGTCTTCTCAAACTTGCCAATCGAATGCTTTGAATGTTATGGTTATCAATCAGTATACAGCCTACAGGCATACGAAGATAAATGAAAAATGAGTCTAAAATAAAACCAGTTGGTAACGCATATGATAAATCACTATCCCCATGATGAGATTTATTTTAAATGACTCACCAGATATAGGATCATAAAGCCGAAGTAACAGTTTTACAAGTGTTGTTTTCCCTCCACCAGAAGCACCCACTATAGCAACTATCTCTCCAGTTCTAATGTGAAGATTTAATCCGTTTAAAATGAGTGGCATGCCATCATTATACCCAAAGGAGACATCATAGAATTTCAGGTCCCCTGTAACACGGTCCAGATCAGCAGCATCTGGTTTCTCAACCACCTGTTATTGAGGGAAAAAATGATCAATTATTGCAGTTCAACATGTTACCTTGACTGAATTTTTAAAAACATAACAGCGGATACTGTGTGCTCAAGAACCATTTTGCATTTTCTTATTATCAGAATTTGTCAATTTCAAACAAAATGCTCAATGAGATTTAAAAGCAGACGTTACTTAAAGAAGAAAATTAAACAAGTGTTCAGATCACATGTGCTACATTACCTTATTTTTGAACCTGGTCATGGCAAGCAAGCGTTCGGCTGCTGGTTCTCCCTGCCTCCATTCATTGTAAGCTTTTCCTACATCCTGCATGATTCTTTATTTTCAGATTGAGGATAACCAAAGACAGCTCCTCAAAAGCTGAACGTTGATAACAATACCTGGATTGGCTGAATCAAGAAAATCAACGATGTCATGAATGAAACCAAGCTATAGCGATCAAATGAACCTCTTGAAATCATCAGCGAACCAGCACAAAGTATGGAAAGGACTCCAAAATAAATAGCTTGTATAATCTGAGGAATCAATGCTTTCATCTTTTTTTTCTTCAGTCTTGCAGTATAGTCCATCAGAGCCAGTCTCTTAAACCTGGTATTCTCACATGACTCTGTATTGTTTGCTTTCACAAAGAGAATTGCAGGAAGCACCTTAAAAAATAAAATAAAATTGACACACAAGGTAGAAAAAAAAATTATGCTGGAGCCTTGAGTTGGGCATATTTTGTACTCAATTTAAATATTTCTTATCATTAATGAATTCTTTTGCTTATAAAATAAATATATAAATGCACGCTCTTTAACATTATTTTGGTGGAAGTTCAAGTTACCTCATTTAGATAAGCCGAGAGAGCGGCAATGCTAACATGTGCCTCTTTGGATATCTTGCGAAGTTCTTGACCAAGAAAGGCAACAACTAGCACCATACAAGGAACAATCTGCAATTTGCAATCACACGATTCAAAATAAAATTTACCCTGAACCAGCATGAAACAAGCACAATGCCCCTGTTGTGACTCACCATGGCTGAAATCAAAGAAAGGGTTGGACTTATGACTAACATCTGTATCATCATTGCCGACAACTGCAGAGTACTTGGTACTATGGTCTGTCAGAAAAAAAAAAATAATAATCATCAGATACAACAATTACATAAATGCTATATAAATGCAATTGCCATGTAATGTTCCCATTTAAGCAATCAAACAAAGTAAAGTGACATGCGAAAGTTTGAGTAAATAGTGTCATCAAAGTACTGTACTAACTGGGCCATGTTACAGGGTGAACAAAAATTCCACAGCCTTACAACGAAACAGCATTCAAGTCCCTGTCTGCAAACTAACCAAAACTCCATTTTGCTGGAAACAGAAAATTTTGGCTCTCAATAACGTGTCTTTTAACACGTGTTTTTCAGTGCAAAGCGGGTAAATTTTCAGTCTCGAACATAGTATTTAATTGAAATCATTAAATTCAAATATAATACCATCAATATTATTCGTATTATTTTCTAATTAAAAATAATGTTTTATCTCAATGATTATAATCGACATTAATTACCAAATAAAAAGTACTGCTTTTTCTACAAATAAAATATTGTGTTTGTGACTTCGTGTATTCGAGTTTTGTGAATATGGAAACTGCAATTATTTTAATAATTATAGCTTAATTTTTATAATTTTTTTCAAGATCAACTAATTAGAAATTATGTTAGATATCTCTTTTTAAGTAATTATCAAAAAATAACAAAATTCTTATACATAATAATTTGTGATTAAAGTATATTATAAAATACTTTGAAACTGTGAGTATATTCTAATTAAAACTATATAATTAAAGGTAAAATATTTTTATTATTGTAAATATAGAAATATTTGTTTTTAGTTCTTAAAAAAATTATTTTTCTGGCAAATATGTCAAATGTAGTCTTTATCTTTCATCAAAAGCATCTAGCATTTCTATAAATGAAATATTCAAAAAATAGTATCTTTAAGAATTGAAAACAAATATAATATACTTGTAAGGATTAAAAACATTTTTATGGTGTAACTGTAATGGAGATGATATAGTAATCAAAATTAAGAATGGAAGAGGAAGTAGGAATACGAGGGTTGTAAAGTTTTTATAAATGAAAAATTAAAAGAAAACTATTTTTTCAGAAATTAAAAATACAATTGTAACATAATGTTAAATCATTTTTCATCTTTAGTTTACGGAAATGCATGAGATATATGGTCCAAATTTTTACAAATAAAAAAGTAAGAAAAAAAAAGACATTAAAAAAAATGACCTTATCTAAATCATTTTTAAAAAAGAGAGATAAAATCAGATAATCTATTTTTGAGAAACTAAAAATAAAAACCATCACATTAACATATACTAAAGTTATACTTGATCCTTAAAATAAATACTGTCAAATTATGCAGATTAAAAACATATAAATAATTAATTAATTTTATATTTAAAATATTTTTAACTAGTTTTTAATGTAAAAAATTATATAACCAATACTTCACACATTATAAATCATGATAAGTAATTTTTTATAATTTTTTTATGAATTAATCCTTAAACATTAAAAAAATCAATTTAGAAAGCAAATGATAAAGATTTAATACAAATATTATTTGTATAATTTTATTATTTTAAAAAGATTATTCTTTTATATCAATTTAAGACTTTTTAAAAGAGAGTACTATATTAAAAGATTAAAAATTAATGGTTTATTTAACTTACACTTAAAAGTTTTAACTGGAATGAAAAATTAAGAGTGGAAGAGGAAGTAGAAGTATAAAGAGGAGTACCGACGTTGAGAAGAGTGTACAAGGTAACGCCGAGGTCGGAGGCTTCGGCGGTGATTCGGTACGCCTCGTCTCCGGCGAAGGCGCCGCGGTTTCCATCGAAGTAGGCGAGTTCCCGGTGGAGGACGCGGTCGAAGACGTGGAGGCGGAGGTTGTAGACGGCGTTGAGCGCGGCCTCCCAGAGGAGCGCGTGCTGCGCGTATCCGGAGGCGAAGCGAGCGACGAGGAGTACGGCGAGGGGGGCGGCGTCGACGGTGGCGTTGAGGGTGGCGAGTTTGGGAAGTTTGGAGAGGAGGCTGGAGAGGGAGTAGACGGAGACTGCGCTGCAGAGCCAGCCGCAGAGGATGGGTTTGTGTTGGGAGAGAAGGTAGGGTTTGAGAAATTGGAAGGTTTGGGTGTGGTTGGTTTTGGCGTGGATTTGGAGGAAAAGGGGTTTTGGCGGGTGGAAGTTGTGACGGTTGAGGGTATGGAAGTGGAAGAAAAAGGGTGAAGTAGGCCTTAGAAAAATAGATGATAGTGGAGACATAAATGTTGTTATTGGCATTCTATTATTTCTTTGAATGGAATTTGAAACAGTGGGGAATGAAAAATGTAGTAAATTGTATGAAATATTGATAGGGATAGATTTAATTAAATATTGTGGTGGTCATCTTGACCTTCAATATATGAACTGTTTTTTAATCAGATTGAATTCATCTTGTGTTTATGGAAACAGTTTGTTTAATTAAATATGTATTATTAAATAAGAAGGAGTGTTGGATTGTGGAAGATGGAAGTGAGTGGATCATCCTTTGCAACGCTCTTCGTCATCTGCTACCAAAATCCCCGTCCAGAAGAGATGTGACATTACATGTACATACAACATACAGAGGGGTTATGATGAGTTACCCTGATTCACATCTAACCTTTTTTTTTTTTTTTTTTCTTTCATTCTTGTTTTACATCGGAGTGAATTTGGAAACATTTTTTTGTTTTGTACCCAAATTGAAAATCTGTATCACACGAGTGCTAAATTTGAAACAAGCATCGTATAAGGAGTAAGAAAAAAGAATTTAATAATAATATTAATAATAACAACATGTGAGGATGTGAAAAACCAAGTTCATCTTGAACCAACATACATCAGCTTCTACGTATTTTAGCTAATGGATGTGGTGAAAGAGAATTGACTCGGTTAAAGACTGAAGTATCAGAAATATTATTTCATATGAGATCCATCTTGAACAATTCTTGGAGTCCGTCTCATTTTCTTTTTATTATGTTAAAAAGTATACAATATGCTATTTTTATTGGTGTCTTTTTTGAACTTTTTGTAAATGTCAGAATTATCTTAATTCACTTTTTGTCATTTATTCCTCAATAAATGCTAAATCAATCATATCTTATATATAATTATTTTGTATTTTCTTATATAACAACACATTTATCTTGATATTTTTATTTTAATTATTTCAATCTTTTTTTCTTGTTTTTATAACGTTCAATATCACTATTATAGAATATAGTTGGACATATTATAATACAATAAAAGATAAACAATAATTTTGATTTTTAAAAGTGTAATTTCATGTTATTTAATTCTTTAAAAGTATTTAAATTTTTTTAAGAAGTACTTGAAAGTGCAATTTTTCTATCACTCAAGTCCTGTTGTTAAAATATTTTTATTAAAGTTAATGTTAGTGTCTACATAACAAATTATCTACCTACTTGATAATTAATAGTACACACGCATGACACATAACATATCAATATATGCGTAGCAGCTAATGATGTACACGTAGATGACAAGTAAAAATCTAGTTATTATCATTTTGATCTTTGATTAGAGTATCACATATATATTCGTTAACTATCACATATCCACCGAATTTCTGTGTCCTCCACGTGTATATCATCAATTGTTACATAAGCATATAGCATGTCACGTAGACATGAGCATTAACTTTTAAAAAAAGTTTTTAATAAGATTAAAGCAATAAACCAATTGCACTTATAGGGAATTTTTTTAATACTTTCACGGACCTAAATGACAGGGATTACACTTTTTGGGGACTAAAGTGGTTATTTATCCTAAAATAAAACCTGTCCATGAGTATGGTAGGTACTTTATAGTCATAAATAACTTCTAATGTCTTCATTTTAACCATCTCAATTGTATCTTATGTATGATATTTTCATTATTTTGTAGTATTGATCCTAGATATTTAAACTTAAAAACATGTGGTATGACATTTTCTCCCAATTTTACTTCCACATCACAACCCTTTCATTTTTTTGTTAATATTACAATGCATACGTTTCATCTTACTTCATTTAAGTGAAAATCCTTTGTTTCTAAAGTTTGTCTTCAAAGTTCAAGTTAAGAGTTATATGCTTCCTTTGATTCCTCAATCAATATTAAATTGCAAAAAGCATGCAAATAAGGAATAGACATTTGTATGTCCTTTATTAGCATATCCATAAAATTAAACAAGGACTTAAGGCTAAACCTTAATGTAAAACAATTCTTATAAGAAAATCTTTAGTCTCGCCTCTTGGTGTTATTACACTAATAATCACCCTCTCATGTATGTCTTGTGTAGCTCAAATATAAGTCATTTATCACCTTTCTTTTCCAATTTTCTCCACAACACTTTTCTTGGCACTTGATCATAGAATTTTTCCAATTCAATAAAAATATATGTTAGTCTCTTTCTTTGTTTCAAAACCTTTTTGTCAATCTTTTTAAAAGATAAACTTCTTTTATCATAGACCTTCCAAACATAAAATCAAATTGATTTTTTACAATTTTTATTTTTTCTCTTAATCTTTGTCCGATCGCCTTTTTTCATAATTTTATAATGTGATTCATAAATTGTATATATTTATAATTAATTCAAATCTAAATATCTATTTTATTTTACATATAGCGGACATTTAATTTATCGGAGACTCCTAACATTTAATTTATATATACAGTATGTGTAAAACGTTTTTATAAAAACATTCAATATAAATTTATATAATCATTATATTATATTATATTAATGAATAAGATAATATAATTAAGTAATCAAATTTAGCTGAACGTTTCCGTAAGAATATTTTATAATGATAATATACATGTTTTTCGAAAAAGCAAGCTGATCAATGATATTATGAGGTTTGTCTTTAACACGAAAAGGGTCAAAAGAAAAACCAGATGCAAATATATTATAGTGATAATATATACAAATTAAATTAAAAAATAAAATTATTATTTAACTATACTAGTTATTGTTACGTTATTTTTTCTATATAACATCTTAAAGATTTGAAATTAAAATTTTGAATTGTTGTCTCAATAATTCTTCCTTCAACTAAATCTAAATTTTTTATTCAACTTGTGTCTTCAAGAATATTCGTAAAAATCACGTTTAATCTTGTTAATTTTCTCTCTAAAAATTTTAGTGTGTTCTTCATCATACCTGTAATCTCAATATTCTTCTAAGGATATTAGATGATGATATTTCTAGTATTTGTAGTGTTATTAGCTATACTCAATGAGATGCAGCACTTGACCTTCACGTAGCAAAAACAACTTTCAATACAAAGATCATACATAAATTCATCATCAACTTTATCAAGTTTCAACACTCATCTAACTAGTCACTTGACCACAACCATTAGTTTTTTATACCATTATTGGGAAAACAAATTCCTTGCACATACAATGAGGATAAAATGGTAGAGTACAAAAACATTACCACAAAATAAAGACAACATAAAAATACAAATTTGACACGGTTCAACCTGTTGACTATGTCCACCATAAATGAATATTAATTATCTCAAATTTGATTACAAGTTTTCTAATAAAGTTGAGAAATCATCATTTTACATGACTTTCTTTTACTTAGGGTGATGAATCCCTTTATAGGTTAGGTGGTTCTTCTCATCTTAAGAACTTTCATTTATGCAGTGACATTCTAATTTTAAAAAAAAGAAACAAATTCCTAAAATAAAGATAATATCTTTAAATATAAATAACATATTAAATATTAGATACTATCATTAAATTTAAACATCTTAATATTTAAAATTAAAAATTTGAATTATTCTCCTTATATATTATACACGATGCCTCAATTATTTTAAACTAATTTGATAACTTGTATAATGCATAAGTTTGTTATTATATTTTAAATTATAAAATTATTATTTTAATTTAAATTCATTATATATATTATTGAAGAGTCATAAAATATAAAAATTAGAATAATAATTACAAACAATTAATCTAATTTAAAATTCAATTTTTTTTATGTATATACCATGCATTGTTGTATGGGATAATCTGATATTTTATAATCTTTTTTATTAATTAGTAAATAATGTGATTTATTTATAATATTTTTTTTTTTTTTATCAAGGTTGTATTTTTTATATTATTAATACACACTCTATTTTTTCTTAAAATTCTACAAAAAATTTTATATCATCAGAAAAATAAGAGTAAAAGAGAAAAAATAATTAAAATAAATAACAAAAAGAGACAAGAAGAAAACATTATGAAAAAAATATCGTACAAATAGTATGATTCTTTTAAAATTATTAAATTATTAAAAGCCTTGGTTGTGACAAATATTTTATTATACAAAAAAAAAATGTTGATAATAAGTATAATTTAACATCTGTCAACATTTAGATCAAGAAACAAATTATAGAGAATCCTAATTCTTCGATCTATATATTTCTTACACTGGATGTGTAGCACGGATGCGTATAAAACCTACGAGTTAATTATAGGCATAAAGCCAACATTTTAACTACGTCTATATTAGTTCAGTTTATTTTCTTTTTAAAAAAAGAATTTTATAATCTTTGAAAGATTTATTTTTCAAAAATAAATTGTAGCAAAACATAAGGCGTGTTTGGTTCAACATCCACAATTTATGTGTATGAGAGAAATTCACATCAAATTTGTTAAAATTGCAGAAGTAACTACTAGTTTATTTAGTTACTTGAAGGTTACATGTGTTCACAACTACACACCACAGATCCAAACACAGTATTGACATTCACCATTTACGCATCCTTTATGCTTTCTACCCTCCAAAATAAGTCTTGCCTTCAAAATATTAAGCGAAATCTATCCTACAAATAAGGGTAAATTGAAGGATTAAATATATTTGAGGGACATGCATTTACTTTCTTTTTTTTTGGCTGAATAGAGACATGTATTTACTAATTCAAATGAAATTAATTATCATAAAATAAAAGGACAGAAAAAGAAAAAAAAATAACACTTTGTCCAATAATGATATTGAATAATAAATAAATAAATAAACAGATATGCGTTCTTCAACGTCACATGAACTATCAATTTGTGCAAAACATGAAATTAATCCATGAATAATAATTTCATAACATAAATGAATACATGCTCAATTTGTTCTTTTAAAGATAGCACTTCTATAACAAAATATCAATTTTATTTTACGGAACAAAATATCAATTTAGTCCAATAATAATTAATCCAACAATACTAACAAGCGTTTAGTCCCGGTGGAAAAGGATTCAAATCCCTCAAACATACAAGTTTGGATTCAAATTTAAAATTCATATATGTGAAAAAAAATTGTTAAAATGGATTGTTGTTTTTCTTTTTACAAATGTAATTAGGATCTTTGACACATTAATGGGATCTCAATGTTCTATAAGCTTTGGTCTTTTAGATCAAGTATGAGATTAATCTTGGGAATGTGTTCAATTAAATTTATTCAAAAAAACACTTTTAATTGTGCAATCTAGTAAAAAGAGAAAGGAAAAAGGGTGAAAAATGAGAAAATATAAGAGTGAAGTGAAAAAAAAAAAAAAGTCCTAGAGCATCGGAACATGGTAATGGTTGAACAGTTTTTATAATACTGTTTATAAAATTAATTGATAATATAAATTAAACTTAAATATATTTTTAGACTTTTAAATTAGATATTTTTAATTTTTGTTTCTTAATTAAAATGTTTTTTCAGTTTTTTAAAATTTAAGAAATATTATTTTTAACTTCTCAACTTTATTATAGGGATTAAAAATTTATTTTTTTAGTCCCTCAAATTTTCTTTCACATGATTGGAAATGAGTCAAGCCTGATTTATCTTGACTCCATAAAAATAGATTCAGTTCGAAAACATTTTTATTGTCATTGATTTTACATTGTCTTGAACTTATTATTCTCTCTTTATCAAGGCAACTTCTTTTGAACTCATAGTTATCTTGGTAACCATAGATAATCTTTATATTTATTGGAAATAACCTTCATAAAAAATAACACATTAAAACCTTGCTAGATGACAACTTCACCATTAAGGATTTAGGAAAGTTAATGATAGGATAATGCCAACACAATAATAGAGCAATAAGTAGCGAAAAATATTCCCTTAATTTTCAAGAATTTGTGAGGAGCACCAATAAAATAGAGCAAAAAAAAAAATCACAGAAACAAAGAACACACAATATTTTAATGTGAAAAATCCTTCAAAGCAAGGGTAAAAACCACAGATCATCCAAACCAAAAAAATAGATTCACTATGATCAACAAATAATACAAGAAGGTCTCTACCAAGTGTACAAACACATGCCTACAAATAGTCAAAACAAACCAAGCACCAATGCTTACAAATAAGAAATAAAAAGATAAAAAAATCCCAAATGTAAAATAGATATGACAAAATAGTTTTCTCTCTTTCCAAAAAACTTTTCAACGATCCAATTGTACAAAATGAGGTATCATGTGTGTCAAACCTATTATCCAAAAATTAGCCTAATCCAATAATAAATAAATTCGTAGTTGCAATTTGAAAATCAGTATTCTAGTAGATATGTGAAAATAACAATGGTTTTTTTTCTTTTTCTTTCTCTCACTAGTTCTTGTTGTATGTTTCATTCTAATGAACATTTTTCACGTCCTAATCTAACCTCTCTCCACTAAATTAAGTGAGACATAATAGGTCTACATATTTGAGTCTTTTCTCTGACTTTTACAATAATAATAGTCAATAATCTTTGAAAAAAAATGTTTTTAGGTTGTTAAAAAGAAAGAAAGAAAAAAGTTATATGATGACAATAATCATTGTCGTGAAAGCAAATTTTAAAAGACCTTTCTAACAATTCGATATTTTTTTTATGATTTACATAATAACATTTTTAAATTACGCATTGAAGCTGAACACATGTTAGAACCTAAAAAATAATTATAAGAAAGACAAAAATAAAAGAGAAAAAAAAAAGAATATACAAAGAATAATGATAGAAAGAAAAAATATTTGCTGTTATCTCTAAGTTTAAGTTAACAATCACTAATATGTCTTAAGTTTGTTCTATTTACAAAGGTTAATAATAAATAGTTTTTAATTTCTAAATAATTGCAAAGAAATTAATATAAAGAAGAAATTAAGAAAATTATTTTATTTTAAATGCAATTATTTTAAATTTCATACACAAAATACAAGTTGATTGGTTAAAATGAAGAAAAAAAAATTAAGAGGATTATTTACTGAAATATGACTTGTTATATTTTATGATAATAAATATTAAATTTTAAATAGATAATACAAAAAAAATGAAAATATTAAGAAAAACAAATTAGAGAGACTATAACCACACTAATTTTACGAGGACAAAATATATTTTACCTTCCAATTAAATATTGCAGGAATTTGAAAAAGGCTAATTGAGTTATCTTCAACTTTAAGGAGGGAAGAACAGAATAATGGTTTCTTAAAGGTTGAACACTAATCTTATATATGTTGTATTATGCATTAAAAAGATTATCAGAGACTTCCTTGGGTATTTTACTCGTTTCCAAAACGTAACAGTTTAATATAACAAATGCAATAGTCTAAAATATAACAATTTTGGGTTACATGACATTGGTATGGTATTCACCGATCTTGCTAATAATAAGACTGAAACTTTCCTTCAAAAGAAAAAGACTGAAACTTAAGACATCAATTTTTATTTTTATTTTTTGACAAAAAAACTTAAGACATCAATTAAGAGATCTGAATCCAATACGACATGTTAGTATGTAACAATTTAATCTAACAAATCTAAATGAAGATTAAAAAAAACTATAACAAATCTAAATTTTTGGTATTTTTGACAAGATAAAACCTCTCATCACTGAAAAAACTGCTTCTTTTCCGTTCATGGTGTGCTCGCTTCGTGACTAAGTTTGGGAAAAATAATTGTGAAAGCTCAAACTAAATTTTAACCAAAAATTAAGTATAATACTAAATTAGAAATGTATTTTTCTTATTCATAAAAATCAACCAACCAATCTAAACACCTTTAATAAATTAGAAATTGATAACATTGGTTATTATTTGAACTAATTGATCAAAATAAAATAACATAAAAAGATGTGTTTATATAATTTGTTACATAACTTTTCTTTATTTTGTAGACAACAATATATTTTTAATTATAGTTTTAAATTCTAATTAATTTTTAATGCTATTTATTTTTTGTATAAAGATAAAAAAAATTTATTAAATTAAAAATAAATAATATAATAACGAAAAAATAGTGTAATATTAGCATAGATAGTAGAAGTGAAATTTATTAAAGTATTGAAGATAAAAAAAAAAAAATTGTAATACGTTATAAGCTGAAATGCTACCTCAAGTAGCATCTAAAAAGAATGTTATAAGCTAATGAAATAAGTTCATTTCTTAAACACCTCTATTTAGTTAAATAAACTTGTAAACTAAATAAGTAATCCGCAAATCTTACAGACCCCAGACATTACCAATGTAAAAACAGACAGTAGCTTGTACTTAGTGCTCACAGCTTCTTCGAGGATTAATTTAAACAAACTTTCACTTGCTAAAGACAGCTAAAATTGAAATAGTTGATGATCCAACCAAACAGAAAGTTAAAAGACGAATAACAATCATGATAATAAATAAATCTACAGATCATATACCCGAAATAAATATGTCAATAAATCTGTAGGTAATTCTAGAATGAACTTCAATTATTCTGCATAAGCACTACATCACTATTGTGTAGGGAAAAATCTTAAAAATTCTAGATCAGCAGAGACAAGATGATCAAAGGGGTTAAGTCTAAGCTTCCCCAGCAGATGTGATTCTTCACATAATATTAGCCTCCTATATAGAGAAGACGCTGCCTTCGGCATGCTTCCAAATGAGCTTCACTAATGAACTGCAACAGCGATAAATAGGAACTCTGAAATTGCAGTATGGAAAATTCTCATGTTCTGGATGAAGAATCACATAAATGCAGTAAGAAAGTTATATGAAAATGCCACTTCTTGTTATATGCTAAACAACAGATTGAGCCAACAAGTTCAATTGTTAAAACAGGGAACCTGGTCACAAGGTGGGTATAGAGAACACAACCATCTTTGACAAACAGCTAAATAACCATTTACCCATCAAACACAGGCTAAGAGCAGTTTGACCCAAACAAAATTTGGAGTATGGGAGATAACTTTTCAGGATTGCTGATATATGTTCTAATTTTTGTACGCGAGAGCTGTCTTCAGAAAAATATGGAGGGCCAGAAAGAGTTAAAATGGTGCACTTACTAAAAGTAATATAAGCCAATCAAACTCAAAATCATAAGTTGTTACGCACTATTGTTATGCTTTCTGTTATTGTTAGGCTTCAAATTCATAATTTGTCTCTTACGTTGGTGTTTGGTTCAGCATCACTACAGAGGTTATGCACATTAGTTTCTCACGTCTACTTGAAAGCTACGGTGCTATACTATAACTTGTTTTTTACGTTTCCAGAGTTTGACAAGAAACCAAACAAACACTACTATGTAACCCCCCACCCTCCCCAAATTTAAAAAAAAAACAAGAATAAGATATTTATATCTGAATCTATGTAGGTAGGTTTTGTTTAAGAAAATAAATCTTTAGTTTATCAAGGCTCCTTCGCAACATGGACCTTGATTCTGTTTACAACTTTACAATTTTCAGCACAAACTTCTCCCCTACAAGTTATTTTTTTTTCTTTTCCTTTTTCTCCCTCCCTACTAAACAAGTTTCTTGATAACGTTTGCTAGCCTTACTACCTTGTAGGGATTATGTCAAATTTTTATACGTTACATGGAAATGGAATTTTACACAAAAATTTTATAAAAGATGATTGCTTAATGCAAATGAATGAACTTGTATAAGATTTTTAAAAAATAACTCAATCATAAATTTCAATGCACAGTTACACACACATAAGGTCCAATTGTGGATTCACTCCTCTCTTCCTCACAAGTCATTATAAACTAGTGATTTCACAATAAAATATACATGCGGACAATTACAAGTTTTGCTTTGATTTACTGTTGGAGTTTTGATATTATCATTCAATTTGACACACATAAATAGAAAAGAGTATCTTTTTAGATAACTATAGTATAGCTAAACTATTTTAGTGAGATGTCAACAAATAAATAAATGATAGTGTAAAAATATTTTTACCTCGACAGTGGATCAAAATTAAATTATGTAACTTAACATTGATAAGAATGACATAATGACAGCAAACTGGATTACTTTGCAATTTGCAGATAGCAACATCGATAATTAAATAATATAAACATCAATAACATTGATGAAAAATTCAACTGTATATATTTACTTAATAAAGAATAGCAACAAGCTTATTATGCCTAACTATTTTGCTACGAATGCATATATTCAGCAGTTATAAGACAAAAAATAAGTCATAACAAATAGCTCTTTACATTAGTAATTTGGGAATGCTTACTTGTTTCACTAAAATTCTTCACGTGAACCCAACGAAGTCTTTTGGTGGTTCAATCCATATGTTTTCAAAAGGGTCTTGTTCTCCCCAGTCATGCCACTGCTTACGAGGATAGTATCTATAGTCATCAAGAGAGAATGATATGCAACGCTTTCCATAAAAACGAACCTTAGAGAAGTAGACATTGTTTCTCATTATTCCAGGGAGATCAGTCCTTGCATGAGAAGACAAGAAACTAGCAAAAAGAGTTACTCCATCCAGTGTTGTCATCTCTTCCCATTCCATTAATGTCTGATCTAACTTAAAAATAATGGGATTTTCACTAGAACATGTATAAATTACTATTATATCTCCCTCATGCTCTGTCATGAATTTTCCCTTCCACCAATTTTTGGCAAAAAAATTCTCTGGACACTTGGGTGGAGGTACTGAAAGAACACTCCAAGTGCGTTCAGATGGGTCAAACACCCCTAGCCAGCCCGTGAGACTCAGGCAATAGAAGAGTCCATTACAAAACACAAGCTTATTCCATATACTACTGACAAAAGGCAAGCGATTTTGGTAACTAACAGTGGTCCATTCTGTTGCCCCAGGGTAACATGTGCTAATGGCCACCACAGTAGGACTAACATGCTTAACCGTAAACAGAACACAGTCAGATGAGGTTGGAGCACAAGAGAAGGCAACTATCTGGTATGACATCTCAAATCTTGGCAGTTTGATAATCTCCTGAGTAAAAGGATTGAAGAAGAACACGCGATTAGTTCTGGGTCGGTATAGCAGTAACCAACCATCTTTGGTATAACAAACTCTAGATCCACTCAACTCTGGCAACTCAATGGAATAGGTTTTGCGTTGCACAGGGTCATAGAATTCATACCAGTCACCAAATTTTGGAAAATACATTAGCCACGGTGACTGATTTAGCACACATACAGAAGTGGCAACAGAATGCCATCTCTTGCAAACAGCTGAAGCACGAACATTATCATCTAGACTTAAACGGGACAATATTAATTCTAAGAGTTCAGTAGGGAGATCAGACCAGGTTTGCAGCTCCAAATTTTCATTTTCCACCTCAGTTGCTGCTCTTATGCTGTCAGTAATTGTATCACTCAACCTAAAAAGTCAAAGATACAGGTAAGAGAGAAATAGAATAAATACATTTGAACATGGTTAATATCCTACAGCAATGGTCAAGGAGACTAGAACTTGGTGACATGACCAGGCCTTTATACCAATAAACACATACACCGATCTAATTTTTTCTGCCACATAAGATTCCTAAAAGATAAAACTGGATGTTTATACCATGATCAGTATATAATATAAATATAATAATACCATATGACTAAGAATACTTTAAATTTTGATGGCATGGACTTGCTGAAGCATACCAACAAGTCAGGTTGATAATTAATTAATTAAATAAAAAAAGTGAAGAACTAAAAAGCATGCCCGAGTTCATCATTATTTAAAATTAAAATCAATTATAGTACAATGCTCCAATTCACAACAAAATAGACTAGAGCCAGTGTACAATTCTCCAATTCACACTGGAGTAACCCAATTTTCAACAAATCAACTGCAGTAACCCAATTTTCAACAAATCACACCAATTCGCACTGGACTAACCCAATTACAAAAAAGATACAAAACATCAGACTCTGATCTGATCCATAAACCCTAGTGCATTCACAATCACAAACTAAGTCCATTTCAAACTAGCCACAAACCAATTTTTGTTTAAAATTGAGAATTCAGACTCAAAATCAAGACAGAAACCAAATAAAAACAGCCATTCTGTACAAACACACACTGATCCAGCGTTGAAGACCACTTTTTCACACATTTCCTATAATTAATTTAAAAAAATGAAAAAAAAAAAAACATAGATGAGCATGCAAAATTGACATTTGGATCAGACAGAAGAGAGGAGCTTACGATTTCAACTTGCGCCTCCTTCTTCCAGACATTATGGGAACAAAGGAAGTTGTTGCGTTGTGGAAAGAGAAAGAGGAATTGACCAGTTGAGGATAGAGGGTCAAGTAGAGAAGAAAAGGGCGAATGAACGAAAGAAAAAGTGCAAAACATATGAATATGAATACGAAGGAATGAAGTAAGTGGCGGCACTAGCACGTGCGAGGCGGCTACGCGACATGTCCATGAAACACGTGTAAAGGCTTCCAACAAGACACAACCATCATATCTATTGTCAACCGTAGATCAGTGTGATCACCGCGTCATCTTATCATACCTTCAGTACCTTAAACACATAATAAATTAGTACATAATATAAATTTATTTTAATTTTTCATAGTCAAATAATTTTTAAATTATATTTTTATTTAAAAAATTGATAAAATTTTTAAATCCAATATGTTCATCAGATTATTCTTAATTTTTATTTATTTTTTATTATAAAAATTTATTTATATTAAAATTCCAAATAAATTTTAACATAAAAGGACTTAAAAATAATCTTAGAATAAATTCTTAAATAATTTACCTTATTTTCTTAAAAAATATATTTATTTTATTATATAAAATTATATTTTATATGCATAAATTAAGATATTGTTAATTTTAACATATTTTTATAAAAAAAAATTTATAATCAACTTATTTAATATAAAATAAGTTAAATCATCAGTTGAATTTTTTAAAATTACTAAATAAACAATTATTTATAATTATATAAATATATTAATTTGATTAATATTTTTATTTTATTATTAAATTACTTTGTCATTAACATGTCACATTCATTAATAAAATTTGTGTCTATATATATATATATTATATATAATAGAGTTATTGATCGAAATTGTTTATTCATCTGAGTGTAATTTTTTTATTTTTTTATTTTATAATTATTAATAATAATTAATTATAATTATTATAATCACAATTTGTTTATATATAATACATTTATATTATTAATATTATTTTTATTTAAATATAAACATTAAAGTAAAAATATTTTAATTAAAGTAATTTTTAAAATTAACTTTATTAATTAATTTGATAATTTATCTATCTATATATCTTATAAAATACAGTTGTTTATTAGGATTATTTGTATACATGATATTATGATACAATTTTTTTTCTTATTTAATAAATATCATTTAATTATAATTGATTTTATATCTTATTTTAACATCATTTATTATTATTAGCAATTAGTAATTTTTTTGAATTTTTTACATAGACATTTATAAATGTCATATTAAACGATTTCACCTATTATTATTATTTTATTTGAATTTAATTAAACATCAATTTATTAATTCCATAAATAAATGAGCATTCCATATTTATTATTAAATGCTTCCATATTTGAATTTAATTTATTAATTATTTTCATAAATAATTTTTATATTAAAATACTTTCAAAAATAAATTTTTAATTGAAATTTAAAATAGTCATCCATTTATTTATTATTTTCCTAAATAAATGAAAATTCTATATTTAAAGTTTTTTATTTATTCTTATTATATTGTGATGATTATTTATATTTTAAATTAAATTATTTTCATAAATAAAGTCTATTTTAATTTAAATATTATAGATACAGAGAAATAATATTGAATGAAATGAGAGAGAAAAATTATACATATGATGCACACATGAGTTTAAATAGATGAAATATAATAAATATGAATAAATATGAATAAATTTTAGATATTTTTGTAATGTAGAGGAAAAATCTATATATTTATAAAGATATTGTAAAAATAAATTTATTTGTCTAAAGCACAGGTACTTGTGATATTTTACTTCATATTTAATATATTTAATATTATTTTATGTCTTCTTAATTAATAAAATTAATTAAAATTTTTATTATTAATTAATTTAACTTTTAACATAATTAGGTTAAACTTATAATAAAAAATCAAAATCAATTTGTATTTTTCATGAAATTATATTTTCTTTTTTATATTAATGTTTGTTGTGAATAATTAATAATTAAATTATAAATAAATCAAAATTTAAAAGTAAAATTTTGCATTTAAACATATTAACATTGAGTTATTAAAAAAATATAATTTATTTTAATTTTTATATTTTTTTTAATAATTCATTATTGTATTAACTTTGCTTTCAATATGAATATATTTTTTGTAATATATACTCATCAAAATTTATTAAGTATTATTTTTACCAAAAAAATTTATTTTTTTAACATAATCAACTTAGATTTAATTATACGATAATATTTTTATGGTAAATATTACATGATAATATATTAAAACATTAAAATTCATTTATGTGTTTCTTTTTATTTTTTTTATAAATTAAATTTTCACTCAAATTTAACTTATTTATTTTTCTTTTAGTCATCGTGATAGTAATTTTAAAATAAAATAGTATTCATACAATTCTAATTGAAGTGTATATTTAGACTAATTTAGATATTATATATCATTTAGATATTATATTTTAATTATTTTAAAATAAAATACATAATTTAAGTTTTGTATATTTATGTATATAAAAGAAGAGTTGTTCTATTTTTCACTTAAAATTAGGATAAATGAAACTTTTTTAAATCATTGTATTTAATATATTTTATTTGATTTTCCAAATATTATTATAATTTTTAAACTTTAAATAACTAATAAACTTTATTTTTAATTTGATAATTAAATGTATTATTTTGTTGACTCATTTAACAAATTTTTTTTATTTGATAAAATGAAATAATGGAAAATGTTCTTTCTTTTAAATTTTTTCTTTTGAATAAAGAAAAACATCCCTAAAAATAATATTTTTTATTATTTAAAGTAATATATAAGAGTAAAAAAAATTCTCCCAAAACTTTAAGGTCAATTTTATAATTTTAAATGTATTAAAACAATCACAAAATTAAATATATAATTATAAGGCAAGTAATAAATATAAATTTAATTATCATTTATTACAATTAATAAAGTTTTTATTATTTAAAGTAATATAAATTGATAAAAAAAATTCAAAAATTTAGGATAGTGAGACTAAGACCTATCTTAAGTATAAAGATTTTAAAATTATATTAAAAATATGATAAGAGAATAAATATTCACACATTTTAAAAATAATATATTTTATTTAATCTATAAGTGAATACATGCACTAGTCATTTGTTTATTGAATTAATTTCAAAGGCTACATAATTTTGTTAGAATAATATGCACTATTTTTTAATATTTAGTGTTTTATTTAATTATGATTTTGATTTACAATTTGAAATTTGTATAAGATTATATGATTATTTTATGAATATGTAATTTTTAATAATTTTATTAAATTATGATTAAATTATAATTTTTATTATAAATTCCTGACATGTCATTGTATTTTATGTAATATCATTTTCAAAATTATACAGTCAAACAAATTAAATAGATAAAGAATAGATATATATATTAGGTTTATTTTTTATTTTTTTTTAACTAAAAACCCTTGAAAAACAAGTGTCGTTATTATTTTTATTATATTTTTTTAAAATCAATATATTATCAGTATTATTATTCTTGATTTAATATAATGTTGATTAAACATAAAAAAAAATTTAAGAAAAACACCAAGTAAGTGTAACCAGTTGTCCTTAAATTTAAAAAAAAAAACTAAATTAATTTTATCTTATAATATTATAATTCATTATATTATGAAAAAATAACGTATTTTACAAATTATTATTTATATTAAATTGTTAGCATTGATATTTTTAATTTTATATTACAATACCACATTTTGTAATATTATACTAATTTATATTATATTATATATATATATATAAAAGAACCTACGAAACATTTATTATATTATTAATTATATGTCAAAAAATTATTTGCTTTAATTTAAAATAAAAATGGTTATAAAAAATTAAAATAATGGTATTAACTTATTTTATATCAAATAAGTTTGTTATAACATGTGAATATATATTTTTAAGAAAAATAAACTAAATTAATTCAAAGTTTATTTTAAGATTATTATTGAGTATTTTTATATTATACTCTCTTTTGAATTTCTATGTGAACAATCTTTTGACCATATAGAACTAAATAATTTTGTCGACTTTTTTTAATGAAATCATAACTTAAAGGTTATTTCACTATGACAAGTTAAAATAGATTTCAATTATAGTGTTATATTAACTTTTATAAAACTATATTTAATTAATTTTATTTTTTAAGTTTTAAATTATTTTTAAATAATAAAAAATATTACAGTAGATATTAAAGGAATTTCATTATCTTTTTTCTTTAGATGAAGTAAAGTTATAAATTTTTCAATAATGAGTATTGTTTATAAATCACATTTATTTAAAAATTAGTCTAAATTTTAAAATTATTTTAAATATAATTTTATTTATTACTAATAAATAGGTAAATATGATTTTGTTACAATATATTTAAATTAAATCATATTTATTTTGTTAATAATATCAAAATATTATGATAATATTTATAAAAAATATAAACTTAAAATACTTTAATATTGTTAATGAATTATTTAAAGATTTTAGTCAATTGTTATTAGATATTATTTTTATCTGAAAAATATAATTTTTCTTCATCATTTTAATTGTTTATATTTATCATTAAATGAAGATAATAATTATCTTATTTTAATTATTTTAAGTCAATAACTTATACGACATAAAATTATTTGAAATACATTACTTTAAAAAATTAAAAAAAAATATCATATTTAAAAATGTAAAGAATTAAAAATTTATGAAAACTTTATATGTATCTTCTATAAACATTTAGTAAATGCTATAGCTACTAGGTTTTTTAAATTATTTATTTAAATTAATCTTCTAAAATTGATTAAATTATTTAATCAAATTTTATTTTAAAAATGATTATAAAAATTTATGTAATGGACTTAACTTATTCATTTCAAATAAGCTAATTTTAAATTGTAATATTCATTCAAAAATTTTAAATATAATTTAAATTATTGTCACTTAATTTTTATATATATAATATGTAAATTTTATAATATAAAAATGTAAGTACACTTTTTTATAGTCAATTTGTTAAATTATGATTTTATTATAAAATATACAAATTATAAAAAATATTTTTAATAAGTATAAAATATTTACTATATTTTGATACATATATAAAAAAAAATATTTTACATTATTCTCAAAAGTTTTTTGTGCATCACACGGGTTCATTATCTAGTATTTATATATATTATACAATTCTATCTTTGATTTAAAATTATCTAGTAATTTAATTCTTAAAAAATAAATTATTAACT